>JAMBUN010000013.1:0-111627 GCA_030271035.1 Microascus cirrosus
CCCGGCCTTCTCTTCTCTTTCACCCGGGACCCGGGCGGATGGAAGAGCTGTGAGAACATGATCAACTTACGCGCTTAGACCTCCTTGAGCGCGCCGGCCACCAACCCGGCAAGCTTCACAAGATCCACGGCTGCCTCTTCGGTCTCAAGTGCGCCAACCACTCCTGCACCTGGCGTGCAAAGGACTACACCTCAGATCCCCTTTTCCCCGCCATGGCGCCCGCCTCCGCGGACGTCAACCCCAACGAGACCCTTCCCCTCCTAGACCCCTCCAAGCCGGCGCCGCAGATTCCTCGCTCCGAGATCCCCAAGTGTCCCCGGTGCAACGAGGGACTGCAGCGGCCCGACATTGTCTGGTTTGGCGAGGGGATGGACTGGGGCGTCGTGGGCTCCATAAACGCGTGGATGGATCGCGGCGTGGACATTGTACTCTCGATCGGGACGTCCGAGACCGTAAGCACAGCGCAGGGCTTCCTGTGGGAGGCGAGGGATAAGGGGGCCGTATATGTTAACGTGAATCTGGACGCCGAGACGCCGGGGAAGCTGCGGGACTTGAATGACGGGGACTTTGCGTTTGGCGGGGATGCGGCGGAGGTGCTGCCGAGACTGTTCGCGCCGATTCTTCAGGGGTAAGTCGTGGTGGATATGGTTTAATATTAAGTGGGCATGCTGGGCGTCCACCAAGGTCGTGCCTCCCTGAGATCTACAAGATATTTGAGTTCAACCTGTGTTCCATTCTGTTCATGCATCTATGCCCATGCGCATTCCCTCCTTACCTACTCCTTCTGCTTCTTCTGTGCAGCTTTGCCGCTCGTTCCCATGAGCACCAAGCCCACGGCAGCAAGCAGAAGGAGGCTGGCACATGTCCCAAACACGCCTCCATACCCCCCTCCCTCACCCGTCATCAGCAGCGACACCACTACAAAGACATTCAGTGGTATTCTCAAGACACCGTAAACCTGTGCCCTCGCATCGTCCTCTACCACCCTCCCCCTAAGCACTCCCACACATGGCCAGTACACCCCTACGCAAGCTTCAAACGCGCAGAACAGCCAGAAGGTAACCTGCTCCGACTCTGGTGCCCTCGAGAGGGTATAGAAGATACCCGTCGACAGGACCAAAAGACCCACAAGTAGTGTTCCATAGTCTTTCGCTACAATTCTTGTATAGAGGAGGGACGATGCCATGGTGGAAGCCATAAAGGCCGCAAAGATGGTACCGTAGGGCAGGGCGATCGGAGCATGATGCGCGGCCTCGAGGGTTGGGCCCCAGGAGAAGACAAAGAGGTACATGGAGCCCTCGAACATGGTTGAGGCGAGGCCCAGGGAAAGCACCTCTTTGTTGGCGAGGGCTTTAAGAAGCTTGCTTCCCTGTAGTTTCGCGCCGTCTTCCTGTGAGAACTTGCCGTAGTTTTCGTCCTGTCGACGGGGTTAGTGTCACATTTACCAAGCCAGATAGGATGCGAGAGAGGTGGTGTACTCACCCATTGCGTGTAGATGAAAAGCGCTGCTATCCCAAGCACAACGACACAAACCCCGAATGGTGCCTTTCTTGTCCCTGTCATGCTGACAACCCACTCGCTCACCACGCCGCTCCCAATTGCCACAACACTATTCACCGTACTCATGACCCCGAATGTCGTCCTTAGGTCTAGACCCTTGTCCTCAAGGTACCGAGCTCGAAAGTCTGCCACCATCCAGCTTTCGAAAACGCTGAAGAGCAGGCTCGTGCCTACGCCGCCCAAGAGCCGGCCCACAAACAGGAAGGGGAGGCTCGGAATAGTGGTGAGGATGCATGAGAGGGCGTAGATGAGGCAAAAGGAGAGACAGGCTAACCGCCGACCGAAGCGGTCGGCCAGTGAGCCCGTAACAGTCGCGGAGAGAGCACCAGAGAGGAAGCCAGTTATGAAGAGAGTTGGTATGAGACTTGGAGGCACGACGTGCTCGTCCCGGTAGAGGGAGTAGAGGTAGGGGCCCTGGAGTAGGAATCAGGCACTGTTAGCCAAATATATTGGGAGAGATGGTCTTACCTGAAGCCAGTCCGACGCCATAACGAGGGCGTAAACGACGTAGAAAGCCCACTGAGATCCCCGGGGCGGCGCAGCATATTGACGTCTCTTCTCAGCCCGGCCACCTGACTTCTGGTTGGGGTCTTCCGAACCCGTCGCGAGCAGGGTGCCGCACACGAGCAAGAGGCCGGCGAGGTTCTTCTGGTAAGGATCTAGCTCGAACATTTTATGCAAGCCTTTTAACTTTGTGTAAGTGATTTGGTGCTTGGTCTGTTGCTGGGGAGGCACGCGACTCGACTGACCGTTTCGAAAATTAGTGCCAATGGGAGCAAAAAGGTCGTGGGGGGGAAGTAACGGAAGCAATGTGTGAAGTGGGAATGGTTGCAGAGAGAGAAACCACAGGGCTATACGGACTTTCGAGTTTTTTTCCCCTTCTCACGTCCGGTAGGCACACACACCTCTTGCTTTCAAGCCACAGTTCGCGCCGATATGAGCAGGAGAGTGTCCGGTGTAAGTGGGGGCCCAGCTTGTGATACCTGTCCTTCCAATTAATTAGCCGGATGACACGGCGGGAATACCCGAGATGGAATGGCTTCGATCCGAACGGTGTTATTATTTTCCCTTGGGATATGAAATTATGGGGAGCTGAGGCGTGCTTGGGTGTAAGTTTAGGTTCTGGGGATTGCGACTCCTCTAGCACTTACACGGTGAAGCACCATCATCGAGGCTTCCTGCTACCGTCCAGGAGCGTCCCCGAGCCCGATACTGAACGGGTAGGTACATTGAAAAAGCTGGAAGTGGAGTAGAATAACTCAAAATAACTCAAACTCTGTAAAAAACTGTGCAGTATGTCCAAATACACTTAAGAATCCCTATCATTAGATCCCTTTCCGTCTTTCTATCCGGTGGTTGGGGGCCCGGGCATAGAGGGGGAATCTCTGATTATGAGGGTCAATATTCATGTATTCTATAGAATTATATGAACCAAAGAGTGTTGACTATTCCGTGAACCGAGATATCCAACTCCTTTAGATCCTGTAGTCCCAAAAGTAAAAACGAATCCGTCCTTTACCAACACCCAAGGTATATTCCCGTAATCCGAGTCAGCTTTCAAAACATCAACAGTCTAAAGTCTACGGCTTTCCTCCGCTGCCGGTACTGTCCCTTTTCCGTGCCACAGACCACTCTTGCAGACGCCCAGCAGGCATCACACCGGCGAGCCCTTAAGTGAACCATTGGCTTCCATCCTCTCCATCGCCTCGACCCTCTTCTCGCCTACCTTCTTCCCCGCTAAACGGTCCTTAATCCCTGCCCACCTTTTCTGAGCCGGCCCCCCCATATCTTCCCAGAGTACTCGCCACCCTCGATGCATCACCCAGCTTATGAAAAGTATTAACAACGTCGACGGCACCGTGAGCGCCCAGTAAATCCCGAACCCATCCTGGATTACGCCTGGACGTGTGGGCTCCCAGTTCAGCGTGGGTTGGTCGAAGAGCGCTGCGAAGAACGTGCCGGGAAGGAAGATCATCGTCATGAGCGCGATGGTCATGTTTCCATGTGCCATGCGGAGATTGACTTTGGCATCTTCGTGCGTCAGGAGGCCGAATACCTGTGCGCGAGATGACATTGTCAGTGATCCGTTTCATCTATACAGCGTCTGTTCGGACAGAAATGAGGAAAAGGGAAACGTACGACTTGGTGCTGGCCTTTAGCCCTGTCCTCCAGGTACTTGATCGACGGCTCAATCTCCGAGAGGCGCCTTGCCAGTGGCGGGAGGGCTGCGAGGAAGAAATCCGTGGTCGTAGCCCAGCTTGCAGGATCCCCATGGCCGTGGTCTTTGTGATATACCATCCGGAACCCCTCGTCACCTAACGTCTCTGCCATTGTCCTGAGGAGCCTCGCATGGCGTGATAGGTTGGCGAGGTGAACGTTGAGATTTGCCAAGTCCCTCGCCACTTTGGTCAGCTCCTTGATATGATCCTCGTTCTTCCATAACTTGTGCAGTCCAGTTTCCTGTCTCCTGATGTTTTCCCTACTGGATTCGTCTTCAACGGAGGACTCCCAGTCCGTGTTGTTGGAATCATATTCACACTCTGATGCTGCAGGAGAATCGCTGGAGCTGGGCCCATGTTTTGTGCTGGCTTCCATTTTCCTCAGGTCTTTTACGATTCTGTAGAGATTGTCGTCGAGGACGTGGGTAAGAATTGTGTGGAGGATGAAGGCGAGAGATAGCGGGCTCTTAAAGCGATGACTGTAAGCCTTGAGAGCACTCTCGAGCGCCTTAAGTGGCAGCGTCCCGAAGTCGTGTAGGCGGATAGTGCGGAGGATGAGGATCGCCGATGTCTTTTCCGTCTCGAGGTCAAACGACCAAACCACTGAGAACAGGAAACATCCGAAGTAGAAGCTCCGAGTTCTGCTGCTGGAGGGCGCCGCCGACGCATACGGGTTGTCGTCATAATAATAAAAGCCGTAGCTGCACATATAGACGTGCTGGAGGGTTATGGTGTCGATATTGAACTTCTGAACCAGGTCCTCGAAGGTACCATGGGACAGTTGTATGCTGTCATCTCCTTCCCGCCCCACGACCACCATCTCCAGCCGTGGTTTGCTGACGGAGCCACCCTGCTCCTTACTCTGCTCGCCAAGGCAGAGAAGACCATCTTCTTCGATCTTGCCGGAAGAGTACTCGTCGTTTTTAATGGATATGAGCTTGGGAAGAGGCGGAGGTGAGCCGTTTTTTGGCACAGGGAGGTTACAACGCTGAGAGGGCGTCGTGAAGGATCCTCCCACTGATTGCTCGGCTGTGAAGCGTGCCAGGCTGCGGAGCTCGTCCATTGTCTTCTTCCAAGAATCCCACCGTTTGTTCGATGGTAACCTCACCGGAGTCAACGAGAGAAAAGAGCGGAACTGCGAATGTACTCTTATATGGTGACAAGAGAAGAGCTCAGGGAAGGCTCTCAGATGGGGTCGACATTGCTTTCAACTTGGTCTATATATTGCTGCAGCCACCATCCCTGTATCGAACTTCACAACCCATGTGGCAGCTGAGCGGATCCCTGCCGTTCAAGGCTGAATGAAGAGGGCGTCGCTGGCGAAGGCTTTGTGGGAGCGATGAAGCGGAAGCAGCCAGTAGGAAATTACAAAATGCCGGCTTCCCAGTCAACACAGCCATCGACGCGGTGATTTTTGCCTCCTCAGGCTAGGCAGACAGCGGGCGGGGAACCACAGCGGCGGCGGATTGCGCCCCTCCCGGGCCGCTTAAAGCCCTTCCCCGGCAAGGCTCGCATGCGGCCCGACAACAGGCCCCCAACCCATTCCCATGAGCCCCGGTCGCCTATGGGGCGTCTCACCTTCTGCAGGGGCCCACCATTTTCCCATTCGGGTCCTTCCTGGCTATGGAGCGTCGCACCGAGGGAACCGGAGAACGAAGAACCTGGCGCCGAAAGACCCGCTCCGGCGCTCAGGAGGGACGATCGATCGGGTCGGAGCTGTGGGGCCGCTGAGTGATTCGCTCAGCAAAGCAGACCAGTGCTTCGGGAATTCGGCCTTCTGTGTCTCAGCAGAAAGGTTTCATTGAGTGGCGGGAAGGGGTGGGCGGCACCTTCCAAAAATGAAATCAGAAAGTACACCCGAGAATCAAATGTGACTAATTATGTGTTGGTTCTTTCCGTGATTCCCCCCTTGCGCCTCTCAGTGCGGCTGTTCCTAGAACCAGTGCTTGCTCACCGTCCAAGAGCTCATTGTTGGCGGGCTTTTGGCATGTGAGATGTACCCTCGTACCCCTCCGTCCGTGACCCATACTAATCCGCAAATCAGAGGCTCCATCAGCACAAACGACCCCCAGGCAGCAAACGATTCCTTGTCGCAATCAATTTGCTACGATGAAACGGCCTAGGAGGCATCAACTGATTCTTCCGAGGAGATAACGGCCGTAACAAGGTGCAACACCACCGCCTACCTGATACGGAGGCCACTTTCCTTGACCACCTCATCGAAAGGCCTTCCCCGAGACAAAACCGCCGAAATGCAGGGCTTCAACATGGGCCGTTACAGGCCCCCAGAAGACGACCACCCTCCCGCGAAACGTCCGCGCTCCACCGCTCCCCCGACCGTCCGCTTCGAGATGCCCTTCCCCATCTGGTGCAACTCCTGCCCAAAGCCCACCATAATCGGCCAGGGCGTCCGCTTCAACGCCCAGAAGCGCCGCGCGGGGAACTACTACTCCACCCCAATATGGCGCTTCACCATCAAGCACGCGGACTGCGGCGGCGAGATCGAGATCGAGACAGATCCAAAGAACACAGCGTACGTTGTCAGGAGGGGCGCGCGGAAGCGGGAGACGGGCGAGGATGAGGCGAAAGAAGGGGATATTTTGGTAGCTAGCGCTGAGGAGCGGGAGGCGCTGAGGCAGAACGCCTTTGCGGGGCTGGAGAAGACGATCGAGGACCGCGAGAGGGCCGCTAGCGCGGTGGATAGGTTGGCCGACCTGGAGGATGCGAGCTCGCGCTTCTGGAATGATCCCTACACGAAGAACCAGGCGTTGCGGAAGACGTTCCGCAAGGAGAGGAAGAGGCTTGAGAAGGAGGAGAGCGCCGCGGAGGATCTGAAAGGAAGACTGGGTTTGGGCATTGATCTCCTACCCGAGACGGGCGCGGACGCACTGCGAGCCTCGCTGGTTGACTTTGGGACGGCCGATGACGGGGGGCATAACAAGGCTCTAGCAAAACCAATGTTCCCGCCGTCGAACGGCAAGCCGAACTCTACCCCTTCCAAGGGAATAAAGGGGAAGCTGAAGTCTGAGATCCTCGCTTCTAAGAGAAAAGAATCACTCGTGTCCGAGATCATCGGCAACACGAGGGTAGCTAAGGACCCCTTCTTAGATGGGAAGAAAGCGCCCGAGTCAAAGGCGGGCGCGAGGTTTGCCGGTGTGAAGGGTAAACAAGATACTGGTAGTGAGCCACCGGCTGAGAAGAAGGGAGGTACGGCAGGGCTGGTGAATTACGACTCTGAGTGATGGTATGTGTACGAAGTACGAGGGCGTAACGTATAGGCTCTGGAAGGCTGGTCACAATTTGGCGTTTGGTGGATGTTTGGTTTGCGATACCCCGTAAAATGTTTGATAGATTCCGTGCAGTCTGGCCATAGCGGAAGCAGGCCAATACTCTAGCTGTCACTGCGCTTTGCTTGGGCTGGGCAAGGCATAGTTGTGACGAGCGCTCAACAAAAGGCCATTTGTCCCCAAGGCTCAGAAATACTAGTGATAAATAAGATCTTCCGATCGAGACAAGGGCCTCTCACATTCTCAACGTGTAGTGGGGGCGGGTGCGTCACGGAGGCGCCTCGGTTTTGCCATCCGCTCGATTGATTATATGCAACCATAGGAGAACACCCCCAAGGACAGGTTGAGCCATCCACAACTTCGAGCTGAAGACCACCGTCATACCACCCCACTTCCATTAAAGGGAAAAAAAAAAAAACAAGGGAGTAAGAAAAGGATATAGTGTTATGCAACTCCAGTCCATGTACATACAGAGAAAAATAGGAAGAGAGCGGACGTAAAGAGACCAAGGCCGGGGCCCGGCCACCGAATCCCCTAGCCCACTCCTCTCCCAAGACCCCAAACTTGTCCGTATGCGCCGTCCGTATAATGGCCATCTAAATTCCATGCAATTTCGTACTCCGTGCTCCACACGCGCTACCCGTCCCAACACCCACTCATACGTCATCCATCTGCCCCGCGGGCTCCGCGTCGTCGTCGTCGAAGCTCGCTACCGACGATAGTTCGTCGTCGTCTTCGCTCTCGGCGCCGGCCTCGTCCACGGCCTCCTTACTGGCATATTTCTTGACGTACTCTGCACATGCTTAGTATACTGATCGCTCTAGACATGGATACATAGATAGTATTGGGCCTGGCTCACCCTTGACCTTCGTCTCGTAGCTCTTAGGCTCGCGAATGAGCAGGGCCGCCGCCTCGCCGTTCAAGGGGTCGGTCGGGTTCGGGTACCGCAGCAGCTGGGGAAGGAACACCTCGAATATGTTGATCATGTCGAACATCGGAGACCACGTTTGGTTTATGACGTCAAGGCAGACTGACCCGGACCTAGACGCGGAGCGAAAGAGACGCATTAGCTCGCATGTCCCGCGTCCGCGTATCTGAGGGGGTCCTTCAAGGTCACGCACAGCTCGTCAATGTTGGGGTGGAATATCCGGTTCGTAAACCCGATACTCGGGGACTTATACGGGTAGTTATCGGGCAACTCGACATGGACTTTCCAAATGCCACCTTCGAAAGGAGCTGTTGTGGACGGGTCAGCGAACTCCTGTTGCATAGTGCGGCGTCGGGTCTTACTCTCTGTTGGGCCTAGGAATCGGACGTAGAACTCTTGCCTAGAGAGCGCGCTTGTTAGGCCCGGTAAGTATCGGCTGGGGAAAGCATCTTACACTAAGGCAAAGTTAGCCAGTCTCCTTGCCTCGTACGACTCCACACACTGAGTCGTGAGTATAAGTTCGAAACATTGGGTGCTTACTATTATCGTTGACGAGAGTCACCTCGTAGTCGCTCATCATCCTGAACGTGTCAGCATGTCACCGAGAGAGAGCACAGGGTAAGCGAGATTTACATCCTAGACACTGGTTAGCATAGTCAAACGATGTCTGGGGCTCGTAGAAGCGCACTTCATCACCTAGCCAAGTATGTTAGCATTCCTCGTCCCGAAAACCGACGGCAGGGGCGGGATGCTGGGCTCACATCAGTCTCGATCCGCCTTCTTGGGCTACTCATCTTGGTGGTGTCGGCACTGAAGCTCTGTTGTTCCCGAGTTCGACCGCTATTCTTCTTTCGTCTTGTCGTCGTCAAGCCTACTTGTCGTCGCTACTGCTGCAGTTTCGTACGTAAAGTAGTCGTACCAGGCGGAGGGACACCGGACGGGTTGGGAATTTCGGGAGCGGTTCGACTGTCGACCGGGGTAAGAACGGCCTAGAGGGTACGTGGTGAAGAGGGAATACGGGTCGGATATTCGTCAATTAGTTAGGCACCGATGGAAATATAATCTAGGGCGTGAATAAGGGAAGGTCAACACGCGGGTATTCCAAAAGCTGGCTCTGCTTGGTAGGTGACGGAGGAACGGGATGAAGGAAATGCGGGATAGAAGTGGGCTGCGATAAGGTGAGTCCAGTCTCGATAGAGGGGTATCGGGCGCTGGAGGAGCTTCCAAGGTTGGGGGGGGATTGGCCCGCCCACGCTGGCACGCTGGGCCCCACCTTTCGTCCAGTGACACAAATCGCAGGCGTCAGGCATGTATCGGTACCCGTGTCTTGCCGCTGCCTCCCGTGTCATTCGGACTTTACTCGCCGAAGGCTTGCCGGCACTAGCACAGTGCTGGCGAGCAGTTCTTGTGTAATGGATCGATAATGCAGGGGGGCCGACTTTAGGCTTCACTGATTCTTATCACACCAGAGTATGACGGATTATGCGAGTCGATGCCATCAGACAGAGGGTGGGGCCTGAAGGTACCAATACAAGTCGAGTCGAGCTCCTGATGGTCGGGTTTGACGCCCTGCGGGCGCTCTTACATAGCACAAGCGAAGCTGGGACTGAACAACCCTGCGAACCCAAAGGACACCATTCCTCCTTGAGTGTTGCGACTCCTACATCGTGGTTCCTTTGGTGGTTTGCTGCTTCCAAATAAGTCCTCTTGCGGAGTACCCGCAACACCCGCGACCGAAGTTGGCGCGTGACCTCCCCCACTATGAGGACGCTCATCACCCCGCCCTCCCTGTGTTCCGAGAACCCGTATTAGATTATTCAGCCTCACCCCTCCGAACGGATGCCGGGGCTGTGGCGGCACAGGAGCCCATTAGGTTGCCTCGGCCGTCAGTCGAGTTCTTCAGAATGCAAACTCCGATCGCCCGGAGGCGATTACATTGATACACCCCATACATGGTAGCGTGCCCCTCGACCGCGGGCTAAAGGGTACTTCTTTATGAAGTACCAAAGCACATATTTGGCTTAGAGCGGCCCCAGACGGCCCACAGAGAATACCTCGGTAAAAGGTCCCCCACGCCAAAGGGGAACCCCACCACGCGACCAGCCTCAACACCGACGACAGGGGAAAAAGGGCGAATTTCGAACATACTCTATTATACACGGTAGAAACCATCATGACGATGGAGAATAAAAACGCGTTTTGCACCCGAAAACTCGAGTCATGGGCACTGAACTCTTTCCTTCTAGCTTGTCGAATAAACCCAAATTTTGTTATTCATACCCCTAGCCAGCGCATTCTTTTCCGTCTTTGGCCACCCCTCGCTCGAGATTTTTTTCAAGCCCTGAGCCGTTGACGTCATCCCTTTTCTCTTTTCTGTTTAACATAACGCAATGAAGACTTCAAGGGTCTTCCTCCGGTCATGTACCTCCGTCCTCAGCCGCGGCACGCGACCAGCACCGTCATTCACTAGCACACATCCCTCGTCATGCAGGGATATGCCGGTACTTACAGCATCGTGGCAGGTTCGCCACAGCTCCCATTCCCCCATGGGTAACCCCCTTCCGGCAGACAGGAAGAAGGTCACCCTCGGGACGATCCGGTCTTTGCACAAGAAAGGAGAGCCCATCACGGTGATGACCGCCCATGACTTCCCTAGCGCTCATGTCGCCGATGCGGCGGGCATGGACATCGTCCTCGTCGGTGACAGCTTGGCCATGGTCGCCCTGGGCATGGAAGACACAAGCGAGGTGTTGATGGACGAGATGCTTCTCCACTGCCGGTCTGTCTCGAGGGCAACCAAGGCGGCCATGACTGTACGTTCGCTCTCACCCATTCTTCCTTGTAGCATTCTCCGTCCCGCGGGTTGGGGCGCTGCTGCTTTCCTCGGTGTGAGCCATCCAGCCCAACTAACTTGACTCAGATTGGTGATCTCCCAATGGGGACGTATGAAATCTCCCCGGAGCAAGCACTGGACAGTGCAATCCGCGTCATTAAGCAAGGCCGCGTGCAGGGCGTCAAGCTAGAGGGTGGCGAGGAGATGGCCCCTACTATCAAGCGGATAACGACTGCCGGTATTCCGGTCCTTGCCCATGTAGGCCTCACCCCCCAGCGCCAGAATGCGCTCGGAGGGTTCCGGGTTCAGGGAAAGACGGCACAGGCGGCGGCGAGGCTTCTCAAGGACGCGCTTGCCGTGCAGGAAGCGGGCGCTTTCGCCATGGTCGTCGAGGCAGTTCCCGCTCCGGTGGCCGCGCTTATCACGAAGAGACTGAAGGTCCCTACGATCGGTATCGGGGCGGGCAACGGGTGCTCTGGACAGGTGCTGGTACAGGTTGATATGACCGGCAACTTCCCGCCTGGGAGGTTCCTCCCGAAGTTCGTCAAGAGATACGGCGACGTTTGGGGTGAGAGCCTCCGCGCTATCGAGACTTATAGGGACGAAGTCAAGAGTCGAGCGTATCCCGCGCCAGAACACACCTATCCCATCTCCGATGAGGAGTTGGCATCTTTTGAGAAATTCTTGGAGGCCGAAACATAGATTAGACACCTGGAGATTTATTAGCGGCATGGAAAGCATAGTTTATGCATATTACATGGGGAGGACATGGGACATGATACGAGCGAGCATTACTAGCGTCTGCGGACTTTTGGCAATTAATAGAGGATGCAAGAGCTTCACACATCACATACCTTTGCTGACTCTCATCCAAAGGCTGGCGTTAGAGAATAGGCGACCACGAGCTGGTCATGCGCGTTTTTGAAGCACTATACGACAGAACCTTATGAGTCACTAGGTAGAATAGAGCGTCAAGGCCATACTCACACGATGAAGGTTCCCCACAATCTCATCCAAGGACGGCGCGAAGGCGCTATTGACATACAGGAACACGCTATCCGTGTCCTTCACCTTCAGGACCCTACGCAGGTAGGCAACAACTGCTTCAAATTTCTGGGCAGCGCTTATCTTGCACACCTCCCGGCTGAGGCTCGGCGCCGCCCCCACGGGTTTAAAGCGAACCAAGATCTTCTCTTGCGAGAACTGGCCGGCGGAAGCAATAGCAGACGTCGCGTCCCGCGGAAGGTTCGATAGGACGGCGGAGGCAGTCATAGTGAGGGGAAGCTCGGGCGATGGCGACCGCCTGTCCGGTATGGGGGAAGCGGCCGGCGAGGGCTCACCCTGGCTATTTCCTGGAAATGGGGATGGAGAGGATTCCATGATCATTAACTGACAGATGAGTGTGTTCGAAGGACACTCTGATGACAGCGGCAGGGGCGTCGTGCGTATTGACGTGGATTAAAGCGGAGGTTCGAGGTTGGTTTCCCAGGGATGATGCGAGCCTCGTCACTTGCATGAAGCCCCACAACAGGTCCCCACAATTATGCTACCACAACCTCCTCCTTGCTTCACTCCTTCCAAGCTTCGAGAAACGACATTTGCAGACCTAACGTCCCGCGGCTTAGCCTATTTATAGTCCAAGACTTTTTCAATAGACTCATTTGATATTATCTCAACATAAATTCTACCTCCAGGTTTCCGACCCGACATATTTGCTCTTTCTTATCGTGAGCTTTCCTATTCATCCATAGTTCCTACCAAGCCGACTGGTAGCTCGTTCCCGCCCACTTACACGCCTCTGTCCTTGCCCATGAATATTAGGCCCGCGCAGATCACGTATAATACAAAATCGGCCATATTTTCTTTTCCTCCCCACCCCTTCCACTCTCCAACCCTCCCCAAGACTTCACGGATGGTGCCCTCCCAAGCTCTACTTATTCCCTCACGAGGCTTCTCACACTAGGGTTTCCATTTGGTACACCTGCCCTTCACACTTCTCGCTTTTCCAATTTTTTTTTTCAAAACACCCCTCGTATTACCTCGGCTTCATAGACCCCAGCCCCGCGGACTTGGCCAGAACTACAACTGTCGTTTCCGACCGACTCATGCGTCAACCCGGCATGAACAACTGGCTCCTCACCCTACTTCCCACCACAAAGAAACCCTCAACGCACGATATATATCTCGGTCGAGAAATGGCCACGCCACAACGGACCCTCACTAACCCTCACGAGATTTAACCGAACCACATCGACGCCATGGTTGATCACGAGCCATAGCAGCTGGATCTTGTCAGTAGCTGGCAGCCTGAGATCGAAGATGGCGTCAAGTCGGTCGACGGAGACCTGGAAGAACGCGACGAAAACCGGGAAAACCGTGAAGCTGAGGTGTGCCGCGTACCCGGAGGCTCCCAAAGGTAGGAGCCCGCCACCAAAACCATCCCGGGTGGAACTACCATGCTGATAGTGACAGAAAGTCAGAGGACAACCATGCATACCAGTGCTACTCTACCCCATGTACCAAACAATGGCTTTGGCTTTAAAAGGAAAACAAAACACTCAGCAGCAAGATCCAGTACCTTAAGAGGAAGGTGAGGAAACCTTCAAGGAGCTCTGAACGATGCTCTTGAGCTAAGGAAGGAACGTCCTGAGAACAAGCAGAAAGGGTAAGAATGATGAACATGCCCCTTTCTCACAAGCTGAGCTGCCTTGAAGAGAACTCGAACCCGAAGACGGTTCATCCGACTCTGGCCTTCAAGAGGCGAAGTGCTGCTCTCCTTGACCGCGATGCTCGCCTATTTATCGAGAAAGAGATACGAGCAACTGAGAATGCTTATGTCTCGAAGGGCTTGGTTCTCGTACCGTCGGAGCTAAGACACTTCCTGGAGTACCGCATGAAATATTCATTCCATGACCTCCCCCGTACCTACTCAGGAGAGAACCTTTCAGTTTCTCTTTTGGTACCCAAATAGGCTGATCTATGCCATATCTCGATTGGATCAGTTTGTGGAGCCCGAAGATGTACCTCCTATTGCCGGCAAGAGGTTTGGCTCCTTAACCACTTTCACATCACAGGGAAGCAAAGCGGTCATCGCTGCAGCCTGACCCATGCTGTGAAGGGGAATTATTTGCTTGCTCCGCTCTTGGTTTTGCGTCAGGTTCTTTCCTGGGTGCCCACGCCTTTTATGGGCGCAACACCCTTGCCTTTAGTTCGGTAAGGCCGCCTTAAACCACGGTACGTCTCGTCGGTGCTAAGGGCCCCTCCCGGTTCCAACGCGAAGAAAAGGCAAGGCCAAGAATCTCTGCTAACCGAGTGAAGAAAGCCTGGCATGGCTCCAAAGAGTAGCTGCACAGCTCACGAGAACGTACCTCCCAGTTATTCTTAGTCTTGCGTGTTTCGTTGGGGATAGTACTGACATTTAGACACTCATTTGTGCTCTTTGATCGTGCGGTGTACTGACAACTTCGTTTTAGAGTTGGAGTAGAGAGCGGAGGCTGACGTGTTTTCAGCCACTCACTCCTTGCACGTAAGTCTTAAATATGCGTTTGATGCTTGATATATACATCAGTTAAGTAGATTGGCGAGTCCTGAGAATGCTGTCCGAGCTCGAGATGGCCGTGCTTCTAGAATTTTATTGCAATATTAGCGTACTTGCTAATACACCTCGTTTACTTACTTCTCTCGTCTGTAGTGCCTGTGACCGCGACGCCCAAGGCACGCTCCCAATTCGAGCGTACTCGATACCATAGAAACAACGGCACGAGGGGAATGGACCAAATACGTGTAATTATCTTATCCCATTTAGCATACACACCCTCACTATGCACCAACCCCAGATACCTCTTTTCCCACAAGTCGAGAGCCCGACCCGGCCCACTCTAGCATGGTTGCTTAACCCACCAAACCCAGACCATGCGCTCTCTCCCATCTTGAACGAACGAACTGCTGCAGCAGAAATGCCCCCACCCTGCTTCCTTCCGAGCTCTACCATACCGTATGCGCCATGCAGTGCCGACGATGCAGCCCCAGCCCCAGAACACTATGAACGGGAGAAACGAAGAAAAGTACGATAAGACCCCTGTACAGAGCCGATCGTGAAATGGAAATGCAATGGTATCACCGATGGGAATCATGCCTGCCCGGACACAACGGGCCTTCCTCCATGCACGAGAAAATGAGAGAATAGAAGTACGCGCCAGCAATGCGGATGCAAACCGGAGGACATCCTCCAAAGTGAATAAGTGGACGCTCGGTAAGGGCGGGCGAGCGAGGGTGAACGCGAAAGGCAACTGGGTATTGGTAGGCATTGGATGAGTTGGAAACAAGAGTAAGGCCAGCAGAGCTGATCTACCACCGGCCATCATATTCGTCGGCGCAGACGGCGTCATCTTCGTCATCGAGCTGCGAGTACTTCTTAGGCCGCTTTAGGAGCGACAGTAGATCATCAAGCTCCGCCCAGTTATCGAGGGATTCGGCAAACTTGCGATGCTTTCGAGATACCACATGCTAAAGATCGAGATTAATTCCATGTCCACATCACGACCGCGGTGGCCCGGGGCTTAAACTTACATCGTCAAAGTCGTCAAATTTGTCCTGGCAGTTCTCGCAGTATCCTGGCTTCATATCTTTCTTGCTCTTCTGAGCCGGCGGCGCGGGGGCATTAGAAGTGGCCTTCTTGGCCTTGCCCTCTCCCTCCTCGATCGTCTCCATTGTACGACCTGTCGCCTTGCTCGCGCTGGTTGACCGACTCGACCGGCTCTCGGCATTAATGGCTTGGACAGAAGAGACCGGCCTGCTAGTCGCCAAACCGCTCGGAACTGACGGAGCCGCCTTCTGTAGCACTGTCTTCTGGAGGTTGTGAACCTCCTTGCTGGTACCGGCCTTGGCACCGGGTGCGTTCGCGTTGGAAGACACCATCTGGGACCTGATGGCCGAAGTCACATTTGACGGCTGGAGACCAGACGCTACTGGCTCGCCCCCAACAAGACGGCCGGTACCTGGACGGCCAGTGAAGAACTTCTGTGACGTGAAGTCGATGTGCTTCGTGTTGAGGTCCTTGGGCGGGTTGAAGACATCAGTCGGTCGTACGCCCAGGACCACGCCGTTCCGTCCATTCTTGGTCTCGGCCAATGGATCGGCGTAGTCTTCCCGGGAACGCTTTCCGGTTATGCGAGAACCCGCCGAGTCGGCGCTCGGCTTCGCGTTCGACTCCCGATCAGTGGCGGCAACTTTGCTTGCAGCTTCCTTGGCTGCCGCCTTCTTCTCCATGGCTCGCTTCATCAACCTTGCGTCGACTGTGCTCTCGTCGACAAAGGGGCAGCGACCCTGGCTCACTGTCTTGAACTGGGGCCACTCTCCGTCAGTCTTGTCAGCGACCTTCGGGTACTCCCTAACCATGATAGGTTTCGTCTTTTCATCCATGTCATAGACATAGATGTAAGGGCCTCGGAAGTAGTTGAGTTCCCTGGTTAAAGCCCGGGGATCACGGTCGGACGGCCCGTTAAGACGCTCCTTCCGGAGCATCTTCGCCAGGTTAAGCTCGTGGGACTGCTCTCGCGAATAAGCCTTGGACCCGTACGGGTCCCCCTCTAAGAGGTTATCGAGGATTCGGTGCAGCTTCTCTACCGAGTAGATCCGCTTTCCCATGTCACGAGCCTTGTACAAGACATCGTTGTTCCTCGCAGCTCTTGGCCTAACCATATCATCCTGGGGATGAGCCCGGCGGTTTCCCATCTCGAGCAGCATCCTTCGGCGGGACTCGGACGAGCAGTCGAGCAATGAAGGGTTGATAGTTTGGGGCTGATCATCTGTAGCATTTTGCGTGGAATGGGCCGGTTCGGGCGCTTGGCTCGCAGACGGTTCGGCGGGAGGCAATGGGCGAGTCGTGACGACGTGGGTCACATCGATCGAGAAGAATTTCTCCTCGCGCTGAGAAGTGTTAGTATTAAACGTTTCTATGTTTGTATTCGTCAGAAGGGAGTGCGGTGAGGTAACTAACAGCTCCAAGGTAGACGATCGGCTTAACTAGCCGCGCCCTGACATCGTCGGGAACGCTATCGAAGTAGAAAACCATACGAGGGAAGCGAGCCCGATACTGCTTCTGCCAGCTAACCAAGTCCTTGTCTTTCTCCTGCGGTTTTTGGTATTGTGTGGGATCGGCCGCGGTGGACGGTGCCTTTGGCCTGGGACGCGTTGCCTGCTGGGAGGGCCGGGTCCTAGAATGAGTGGGAGAGCGAGAGGCACGATGGGAGCCACTCTCGAGCATCTGCTTCTTCAGGGGCGGCGGCTGCCCGTATTGCTCCTCTCGCTGCACAGTGGCATAGGAACGCTTCACCTTGGAGGCCGCGCCTCGAAGCGGCGAATTGGCAGCGTTGGGGTTGCTCGAAAGCGGTGCCCGTCGAGTAGACGCGGTCGGCATGGTCATTATGGGCATAGTCGGCATGACGGAGAAGTCAAGGGACGGGGGCTGCAGGATCGCGAGGGATGCCGACGGCGAGGAGAGGGATAACGCTGCCATGCACGGAAGATGGGTGGTACCCCACTAACATTTATTCTTCGCGCTAGAAGGAGCGTGTCCGGTGGTCGATATTCCCCAGGTTATCGACTTCGTACCGGCGGATAGGGATCACGGACGGCTGAGAAGGGGGCCGTCCTGCTGTTGGAAGCTGTCGGGGGGAGTGGCGGCTGCCAATTTGCTCGGCCAGCACGCGACGTGGTTTGCAGGACACGTCGGGGTGGACTGTGCAGGTCGCGCGGTGGGGAAGGAAGATATTTGATGTTATAAAAACATGGGGACAAGAGTAATCTGGGAACGGCAGACAGAGACAGGACGGAAGAATGGACGGAGAATAATGTTTCTCTTCGAGTTCGAAGGAATTAGAGCGGGCTGGAATGTGTGGAGGGGAAGTAGCAGGCTGGAGGTTTGTCGAGGAAGTGTCTCGTGAGGGCTGGGCGAACCCGGGAAAGCGCGCCTGTGGCCTGGGCTTCCTCATAACAGAGGCACGCTTGCACACGCCTATTCCCGGTTCGGACTTTTACAAACACGCTCGGACCACCCAACCAACCACCTCCAGTCCAACCACACCCAATGTCGGGGCCTGCAGAACCCCACAATAGCAAAGCTTCCAGGGCAACCAGCTGCGCGATCTCGGCTCGTCATTCGCCGCGCCCGCCTTCCTCTGGCGCGCCGCCGAGGGGCAATCCTTATAAATCCACCATTATTATGACACCCCTCCACTCAGTTTTCGCCGCCATTGGACATTTAACGCCAGCCTCACGACTGTTGCGTCAGTGTTCATCAAATAACACGATAGGGTTTTAAATACCTTCACGGCTGAAGCCGGCCCGTGTCAGAACCGCTGGTGCATAGCTTAACCTCGCCACACTTGTGTGAAGTTCAGATTCGTGTGTTGTTTTGGCGCGCTGTCCAGCTGCATTCGGCGCGGGGTGCAATGGCAACGGCTGCAACGCTGCTGGTGACGGGTGGGGTAGCTCCAGTCGAGTAATATTGTCAGTTACCTGGCCGGCCAAGAGTCTTTGAAGCTCCTCTGCCTGTTGTCGTTGCTGCGTTCCGTAGTCAACGGTGAAAGCGTCAAGGGCCCTAGGAAGAGAGATTACGTAGATTTCCTTTCGCCAGTTGTTTGGGTAAAGCAACTGTAAGAACAATTGGTCCTTTGAACAGCCTGCTTCATAATACCATTGTGTCTCTCGGTTCCATACAAGTGTTGGCAGTTGGCGCATGCTTAGAGCGTCTTGGCGTGCCTCTCCTCGTCGCGAAGCTCCTTTCCTCCAGAAGGGAAATTTTGCACGCACTTACACAGGAGCCTCATTCCAGCATCACCTTCTAGCATCATCCAAATACGGCCGAAGGGGCAGGCCGCCGCGACTAATTTCAACTCGCACACCATACTCCCGAGAACGATTGTTGTTCAACCTCCTGGGAGACACCGAGATCTGTTCTCTCGTCCGCAAATCTTGGCTTGGTGACCACCTCGTCTCTCATGGATCACTCATGATTTGTACAAGCCCTATAATCCTTCTTTCATGCCATCAATTCCATATTCTCTACATTGTTTTGCCGGGCGTTCACGAACTACGACTATAAACTGGCCTCCGCTTAAAACAAACAAGCTGTATGCCTCGACGTTACCTTGCCTTCGCTTGCCCTCTCCGCACTTTGTCATGATATAGCACTCATCTCACCCCTGAATCATCATCCAACACAAACACACATCATTGGATTTACAAGGGCTGCCATTTTTTAAGCAACCTCACCTATCGCGATGAACCTCCTCAGAACACTTGCTTGGGCTTCAGCTCGCCGGAGTGCCCACCCGGCAACGCTAAGACAACCGAGCATTTTCCCCCGCCACTGCTCTATAAGAACTCAAACTCGAGCACTCCAGACCACAGCTCCCGTCCGGTCGCAACAATATGTGGATGCTGCCCAACTTCAATTCGGGCAGCCCGTCCACGAGACTCATCCCCACCTGCTCGAAAGTGGTGAACGTAAGTATTAGGATATCACCACCCCCTTATTAGTGCTCACCACAACTAACCTTATATACAGTAACACCCGGGATAACCGCGCAAGAGTACCACGACCGCAGAACAGCCCTCTGCTCCCGCCTCCCAAAGGGATCTGTAGTCCTCGTCGAGGCAGCCACCCTTAAATGGGCCTCCAACTCTGTGTTCTATCCCCACCGCCAAGACATCAACTTCCTCTACCTCACCGGCTTCCTCGAGGACAATGCTGTCGCCGCCATCGAGAAGCTCTCCGACAACCCGGAGGACTTTGTCTTCCACCTCTTCGTGCACCCGAAAGACCCCGCACAGGAGCAGTGGGCAGGGCCCCGCTCAGGCGTTGTGGCCGCCCACGATGTCTGGAACGCCGACGACGCTCACGACATCGCGGACCTCTCTCTCCGGCTCCCTAAAATCCTAAAGTCTGCCTCTAGGGTCTACGCCGACATGCAGAAGCCTAAACCCGGCCACCCGGGCAGCCGACTGCACGACCTGCTCCACGACGGCGCCTGCACGGACGCCTCATCGCAGGCGCGCGGCAAGCTCCAGGCCTTGTCGCCAATCCTGGACGACGTCCGGATGGTCAAGAGCCCGGCGGAGATAGCCAATATGCGCAGGGCGGGCCGGGACGCGGGGCGCAGCATCACGAACCTCATGCGCCGCGAGTGGCTCTATGAGCAGGACGTCGCGGCGGCGCTGGAGTACGACGTTAAGAGAGCGGGCTGCACGGGCCTCTCGTTCATCCCGGTCGTGGGAGGCGGGCGCAATGGCTCGTGCGTGCACTACGTGCATAACAACGCAGCCATCCCGCGCGGGGAGCTCCTCCTTGTCGACGCAGGGGCGGAGTACGGCGGCTACGTGAGCGACATCACGCGCGTGTGGCCGCAGAATGGCAAGTTCACCACCGCGCAACGGGACCTTTACGAGGCGCTGCTCAACGTGCAGCGGAGGTGCGTGTCTCTCTGTCGCGAGGACGCAGGCCTCTCGCTGAACGACCTCCACCGCGAGGCTCGCTCGGGGCTCATAGCAGAGCTTGAGCGCCTCGGGTTCCCATCCGGCGGGTACGGCTACATTGACAAGCTGTTCAACCACCACGTGGGCCACTACGTAGGCATGGACGTGCACGACTGCATGAGTGCGTCGCGCAGCGCCCCGCTGAAAAAAGGTAACTGCATCACGATCGAGCCGGGAGTATATGTGCCGGACGACAGCAGGTTCCCGGCGCATTTCCATGGGATGGGAATGCGAATCGAGGATTCTGTGGCTGTTGACGGGGATTCGGTGATCAACCTGACAGTGGAAGCCGTGAAAGAGGTGGCGGATATTGAGGCGCTGAGAACGTGAGCGGAGCCGGCGAGCGTTTTGAACATGTAAAAGGCCTGTATTATATCATGGTGTGTAAATCATATTTGGCTCCAGGTCTCCCTTTCTGCCCCTGATAATACTTCGTTTGCGCCTTGTCTCTAGTATGTACGAAGCAGGCGCCTGTTTTCGACACCCTTATGGGAACCCAGACTTCGTATCTTATATCTCGCGACGACGGCCGATATCGAGCCCGGCCTGACGGAGAGGGACTCGGTGATCTCGCAGAGGTTCTGCCGTTGTTATGGGCGGAGACGATGAGGGTGTGTGTGCGGCAAGTGCTCGCGGTGTGCCTTTTTGGTGGACATGGTGTCTTACGAGGAAATCGGATGTCGGAGGTACGTGGAGGAAAGGGGTCGTGTTGTGAAGACGAACGGAAAGAAAATATGGGAAGGCTTAGACGTGTCGCGCCTGACTTTGTTTGTTCCGGTTCGACACCTTTGTCACTATCATCACTTCTGTCATCCCCTTTGGAAGCGTTCCGAGGCCGAGTAATAACCGGACTTTCGCCTGACCCATTCCATAAGGAGCTAACGCCATCTCAGAAGTGGCCTTGCTATAGCGGAAACGCAACTTGTCCACAAAACAGATGCCCTTCCCTGTTGGTACTGTTGACAGCAAGTAAAATCACGGGTTTTTTATGAAACCTCATCTCGCACCCTGTTGAGCTTGCAGAGGGCAAGATGTGGCCTCTAGATTTAGCTTTCCAGAAAATGAGTATCTCATTATGGTATCGACACCAGCACATACCAACACATGCATCAGAAGTCCTGCCCTACAAATTCGATCGCATCTATGATAACTCCCTATCTGCCCCTAACGCCTCCATACGTTCGCTCGTACTGACCAACACACAGGCACACGCAAGAAAATAAAAACGATGACAGCAGATTCTAGGATGAGATTTATAGAAGAAACGTCAAATGCGAACGGCGAGGGTAGAGGTGAGATTTCGGATCTTCCTCGATGATGAGCTTTCGGCATCATGGCGGGGTACAGAAATATGAGTGAGACAAAACCCGCTGAATTATATATCCCCCAAGCCGAGATGTGGTATCATAAACGAAGAAGACTAGGTAAAAGGAGTGAGGTTGGGTAGAAGCGCCAACAGAAATACCATGCAGACATAGCCCGTTTCATGCTGTCTTGAACGCCAACCGAAATCACACAAGCGCCAATATATATATATATACACACACGCACGCACGCACGCACATGTTTCGAAGTAGGAATATTGCCCGCAAGATTAGCAGAACCCTCTCGGATCGAAGAGCGCTCTGCTGTAGCTCGGCATCGGGAAGGGCTGCCGCGCCGTTGCATTGAGGAGTTGTTCGAAGGCTTGGAGTCGCCTTGCTAATTCCTGATGCTCGCGCATGATGGCTTTATTCTTCCGTTCTAGGAGATGGATGTATTCGGTTGCCTTTGTGAGGACCGTCCCCTACGACTCGGCGTTAGCACGCGATACAAGGCTCAATTTATGGGACACTGTTTCTTACCTTGCTGACTTTAGGGAGCCTCTGGGACCCAGCTCCTTCCGCCTCTCCCTCACCCTCCTCGGGTATTGCCTTGAGAGCCGGCACCGAGTCGCGTAGTTCTGAGATTCTGTCCTTCAGATTCGTGCGATACTTGCGCTCGATATCGTTGTGGGCCGCCCGGTCTCCAGACTTCGCCTTATCCTTGTATTTCTCACCTCCGGCCTCTGCTCCCTCCTGAGCAGCGACATTCTTGCCCTTGTCGGCAGCCGCTGACTCTTGAGGCTGACCCGAGTCGTGAACGGTGCGCTGTGGCTGAGACGGTTGTGGTTGCCGAAGCTGGGCAGCCGATGATGGCGCCTGTTCTTTGGCAGGTGACTTCGGCAGAGGCGGGGGTTGCGCGGGTTGAGAAGCCAGGGGTTGAGTCGGCTGACCATGTTGCGGCTGCCGTTGCAAGTGCTGAGCTTGTCGGTGCTGCTGGGATTGAGGGCCCTGCGGTAGTTCTTGAGGGGCTTGACTAGTCAACGAATGCTGTGACTGGACCGGTGCGGTCTGGATCGGCATTTGTAATGGTGCTTGAGGCTGAGGTTGGGTTGTTGACCTTGGCTGTTGAGAAGGTCTCGACGGATCATTCAAATTGGTCGATCCCAGGCTCTCTAAGAGGGCATTCGCACCCAAGGTAGGGAACCCGCCGCCCAACACGTCATAACCGTAACCCCCGAAGCCGTATCCCGTCCCAAGGCCCGCTCCAAAATTAGTGGGAGGAGGGCGATTGGTATTTAACGCTATGGCGAGGAGATTCTGCTGCTCCATATCGCTGAGAAGGGGTGTATTGGGGTTGAAGCTGCTCAATAGTGGATCTGAGCGCAGGCCTGGCTGGGGCTTCTCCCAGCTCAAAGGCGTCGAATAAAGTCCCTCCCTGGGTGGCACATCCGTTGGCGGCGCCGAGTCGATTTTGGACAACTGGTCGGCAAGGTTCAAAGAGTCTAGTCCATCCTCATCCTCAGATAGCGCATTATCAAGCGCGCTGTCGTCGATGAAGTCCTCTGCACGGAAGAACGATGGATTCGTAGTGGTGTAAAGCCCCGTACCGAGACCAGGGGTGGATGACATTGTGTTAAAGGCAGGCATTGGCCTAGAAGGTAGCGTCGTTAGCTTGATGTCCTTTATACCCTCAACTCCCAGACGCCTCCTGCATAGAAAACAGTGGCAGCGAGCACACGCAATGCTCATCATACCCTTCACAGTCGCCCATGCATACCATGCATACTCCGTTCCAAGTTAATATTTAATCACGTACCTCGCAAAGCTCGTCGTATCTTTACTCCGGCCCGAAAAGTCAATCTCGAAGCTCCCTCCTAGCTTGCTATCACGATCATCATCGTCGAGATGGATCCAGTAGTCAACGGAATCAAGGGCGCCCGCGTCGGAATCGAGCTTCGCTCTCTTCCTGTCATGTCCGCCACGCTTCCGAGCTGTCGTCGCCGCCTGTATCGCATCTGCAGGCTTCGGAGTTCTCGAGGGCCCGCCGCTATTGCCGCAGGGGATGCCACCGAGGTTTTGCTGCGCGTACAAGAAGGCCGGGGTGATCTCGTCCGATATCCCCAGAGCTAGCGACGGATCCCATAGGGAACCATCCGTGGAGACCGGCGGTGCTGCGCCTGTCGAGGGTGACTCGGCGTTCGGTTGACTACCGGAGTCCACGTTTGGGGCGTTCAGCCCCGGGAAGTATTCCATCCTATTCAGACGATTGGGGTCCAGGCAGAAGTCAACAGCATATCCGATTTGTCGGTGTGCGACCGGCCTGCCACCGCTCAAATGCCAATTCAAGGCGGTACGTAGGTGAGGATTGGTGACAGATAGGCGCCAAAAAGGGAGACTAGTTCCGCGTTGCTGCAACCAGGCTTGATGTAGGAATTAACCTATTCCCCAAGCATCAAGGAGCAGCTTTTCATAGGTATTGAAGTGCAATGGCTGAGGGGGGCGAATCGAATTCGTCGTCTAACTCGGTCGATCGCGTCGGGCCTGAGCGTTCTGTCTTCGATTGTCCGGGGTACCACAGCGAGAGTGTCCGCGCAAACGAATATGGCCGGGGTATGGAGGCGTTCGGCTCGGCGACGATTCGGACGATGAACACCAGTTCGGAGCCTTCGCTGTCTGGCGCGAGATTCTCGAATCGCTTCGGGAGACTCAGCGAGTGGGGTGTTGGAAGACCGGCCAGAAAGAGCTGCTGGCTAAGCTCTACTCGGCCCAGTAGAGGAGCACCACGCGAAACGCTGATATAAGGTTTAGGCGGAGGAGACTAAAGGGGCGTATCGGTGTAGCCTGTCAATCCACAGGATCGTCGATCCGAGACAATGTGAGTAGCTGGGGGAGTCTGGGTGTATGGCGGGTGGTGGGTGTGTGTTTCTCTCTCGACCGGGGATCAGGTGAAGTCTCGAAACTTTCGGCAACGCCACAGTACCACCAGCAACGAGCGAATTGGCAGCTCGGGGTAATTGGTCGGGGTAATATGCGAAACTCTGATCGCAAGGGGGAGAGAAGAAGGTCGCAGGATTCGAAAATGCAGAGTTTCGGCAAGTGATAAGTCGGAAGGAATTGTCTCTATTGGCAGGGTTGATGGTTCGGAAGGGTGAGACACAGCCCGCCAAGGTGTGGAGAGATACAAAGTGTCCTCGAGCACCGCTTGGTCAACCACAAGACAACTGAAGACGGGCAGTAATAGTAGGTATCCAACTGTTGGGTAGCTTTTGTCAGTTAAACACCCGCTTAGGCTTTTGTGGCAACGTCGCCGGGCGTACTAAAAATATATATATAATACGTGAAGCTTGTAGCCAAGCTATCGATTTGGCTTCAACCTGCTTGCGAACCGGGCTGTAACACTAACGCACGGGAATATCAAGTGGCTCCCGGTGCTGCATAGTATTCTGCACCGGATATGCCTCGGCGGGATCCCTTACTTCCAGGTTGCGCGAGGATGAAAGCGGAAGGGGGAACGGAGTTGAAATTTCGGAGGACGCCGTCATAGTAAATGACACCGCCTCCGGGTGGCCACTGCCGAACCCTGCCAGGGATTTCAACACAAATCTACAGGTGAAGAAATGCCTGAGAAGCGAGAACACATCACACCCAACCTCAAGGCATCGACTGCCAAATATTGGATCAGCTTACGCATCAATCCCGAATCCGTAGCTGTCCCCTTCCTGACAAACCTTCGAACACGGATACCCAGATACACGCGACATTAACGAGATACAATCATCCATATCAATACCAATCCGCTTAGAATCAAAACGCTCGCAGAACGTCTGAGGAGCTCGCCCGTCTGCACTCTTCGAAGGACAAACGCTACTGCCCTCGGTCCCCAACAAACCACCGAAACCACCATGCTCCCGTGATAACATGGTCTGACTCCGGCGTCAACACTGCCGCCAACCTCAGAAACGGCCTGAGCAAGTGCAATGGAAAAAATCTATCCGTGGTCTCCAGCCGATCGTATGATCTGCGAGGCTACGGGCCCAAAAATGGTCTAATCCCTCAGCCAAGAGCTACCCCGGCCCGGTCGCCCATTGGCTAGCTGCGGGACTTGGACCCTCCGCGGAACAGTCCGCCAGCAGCCTTGAACCGTTTTACGGGGACCCACTTACCTCGTGGCTTCGAAGGTCCAGAGCGTTCCTTTTTTTCCACTAGGTTGGCCGTTCCGCGTAAAAGATGGCCGACCATCTGAGATGGCTTTCCGGAAAGCCGCTCCAAGTTCCAAGAACAAAAACGCGCTTCATACACCTACTCTTCAACGCCATTGTGAGCCTTTGTCAGAAACACATCGTTTGCTTCTCTCGGCAAGCCCCCCGATCGACAGACGCCATCTGCAAGGATGACTCGCAGGATCCATACGTATGGACGAAGAAGCCGCGCGGCTTATTTCGGACTGCAGGATTGCCGTCGACCTGTCCGGCGAGCGCAAGCGATTTTGATTTGCTATTGGGCGTGATCAGAAGTACTTTGTTTGCGAATATCTCGTCTTTCCCAGTTTCCCCAAGTATAAACGCCCTACACCCTCGCGACTCCTTCCGAGTCTGCCCATAACCACATTGAAGTCTACCTTATTGTAGGGTTGTTCCAGAGCCCATTTCCGAGATGGCCCCCGTTGCATTTACACCAAGGAAACGAGGACTGCGCAACAAGTCCGAAAGTGGCAGATGCGTTCTCGCGAGCTTGCTCGCCGCTGAGATGACAAGGCCGAGCCCCTCTCCTAAACTCTAAATTAGCACTACCTTTTCGCACTTTCAATAAAGGGTCGATTGATTTACTGGGTCTTACCGAGTACTACGAGGCCAAAATTCCTAATACCGGACGGAGGAAGACGATAAGAACCCAAGACCAAAGAGAACACCGGGCAGACGATATACGGCCACCATTTGGAGATGTCATCATTTCTGCCAATAGAGCCTCGTATGTTTGTTGCGGCCATGCTCGCTTCATGCAATGTTCCCAGGACAGTGGCTGCTTTGGCTGTGGCTTCACTGAGCTGCTCATCGTGAGCATCAAATCTGGCCGATAGAACTTGCGTGAGTTCTGTCGCGGTAGCGAGACCCTTTGAGTACAATGGAATCAGCTTTAGTATGGTCGGCCGGTGCGAAACCTCGCTATACCTTCACCAGTGCTCGTTGGCGAGTTTCAATCTCCGCAACGGCTCGGTCGGATTGTTTCTGGAATGCCCTGTCAGAGATGACAGCTTGGCAATGGTGTACAAGTTTATTGGCTTACAATACGTTCGTCTAAAGCCGATGAGGAAGCGGCCACAGCCGCAATTGCTGAGAGTATGGTTTCCAAGCCTTCGCTTGTCCTCGCCTTGACGATGTCCATGGTGTTGTCATGAGAAGCAGCTACTTCTGCGTTGACCTCGAGAGCAGACGACAGCAGGAGAGAAAGTATTTTCTGCAAGCTGGTAGCTTCCTCGAGGCCCCGTTGCAACGTCCTCGCCGAGTTCTACGTAATATTCAGTTAGCCTTCTAGGACGCGGCTATCTCATATTCGCTACCTACCTCCGCAGTGCGCTCCAGTCGGCTAGAGAGCATCTCTTGGAGTCGAGCAAGTCCCTCGCCCAAATCTCCGATTTCGAATTTTAGACTTTCAATGTTAGCCCTCGCCTCCCGCACCCTATTGTCAAAGATGTCCATCCGCCTCTCCATTTCCTCATCCACGCGGTTAGTGAGATTCGCAAGGACTTTCGTAATACGCTGATAAAGATGTATGCTTTGGGCTTTGACTTAGGTTAGTTTATGTTACCCGCTCCATATGATATGGAATGCCTTCTCACTTTTCTCGTTGTCCGCTCTGGCGGCCTCGCAGAAACGTAGGGCTTTATGGCGGTAACTAACCCAGGTACTCCATGCCGAATCTGACTTTGCGAGGCCCGCGAGGCACGAATCTATCTCCTTGGACGATACGTGCAACTGGTGTTGCTGGGACACTGAAAGCTGGCTGAGGGACCCTTCCCTGAATCTTGTGCACTCGGTTGGGATGACAAAACTGCCACGTTCGAGGTCGCAGATGGCCAAACTGGCAGCGTAGAAATCCACAAAATCCCGAACTTTCCTTCCGCTGTCAGTCAGGACTGTTGCTTCGTCCTTGCCTTCGAGCATCTGGCAATCGTTAACGAGAAGCCTCGCAGCGGTACGGTGGCAGAGGGGCTCCGACTCGAGGTCCTGGAGCTCCTTGATGGCCACGGCGTAAATGTTGGGCAAACGGGATGCGTCGCCGTGAGAAGGGATCGTGGCCACCGGAATCCCCTCACCGCCTGTATTCCGTTAGATGACACTACTAGGGAGCATGGCTTGCCTCATACCCAGTGTTCTTGATCTTTGACTCTCGTCCCAAATCCACGCCTGAGCAAGTATCACCCAGCAGAATCCCAAAGCCAACTTCATCGTTGTGCTGCTGTCTCTTCGGGCTCTCATCACACCGGCCTAGCTCAAAGCAAAAACTGGGTAGGAGAAGGTTCTTCCTTGAAAAGCAGAGGGTTTCTGGCCGATCAAGTCGTCATCATACGGCTCAGAAGAGATTATGGGCAAGGGGGATACAGCATGGGTGTCTGTTTTAGAGTGAAAAGAACAATTTGAGAACGAATGAATGGCATCAATATCTCTTACGGAGGCTGCTGGGACGGTTCACCAATCAATGTTGGAAAGGTGTCGAGTAGAGGTTCTGAAATTCGGGTGGACGGGGCATATTACCGATGGAGATACCTGTAAATTACCCACCTCCCGTGGAACTGGGAAAGAAGCCTTGGGGAAGGTGCTAGGATGGAAGACTCCGGGAAGTGCCTTCCCTATCCAGAAACCTCCTACAGCAAGAGCGACCTTGCAATACTTGAAGAAGTAAACCCGGTTATAGGCAACCACTCCCCCCATCTTAGGTCTCATACGGAAACGATACGAAGGCTCTTGTGCAAAATAGAACCTTGGACAGCCTGCCTGTGATATTTAGAGAACCACCCTCCATTTCATGGCTTCCTCAGCCTCCCTCCTAAGCACCACGCGAAGCTTGACAGGTTCCTTGGTAAGCGGCTCTAGAATATGCACTGGCATTATGGCGTCGTTCTTCTTCGGCACCTCGATCTGACCTCCATCGACTGGTGTAAAGTCGAAGCTCACAATCATCAACGCTACCAGCATAATTACCTCCGTCGTTGCAAAATGTCGCCCAGGGCAAAGCGTCTTCCCGCCTCCGAATGCCCTGAATGCTGCCGGGTGTACGTTGTTCTTCCCCAGAAACCTCTCATGGTTGAATTCCATTACATCTCCGCCCCAGATGTCTCCATCGGCATGAATTACACTTCCGGCAATTTGTACGACGGAGTTCTTGCGGAGGAAATACTTGTTCGCCAGCATCGTGTCTTCCTTCACAAGTCGGGTGGAGAAGTTCTCGGAGCCGACCCGTAGGCATTCGCGAAAGGCCGCCACGAGATTCGGGCATTTATCCTTGACGATGGTAGAGCTGAGGACCTCTTTCCCGTGACGAGACTCGCTCTCCTTTCTCGCATCATCTAGTTCCGCGCGGATTTGGGCCAGGAGATCAGGGCGCGCGAATATCTGGAGTATAATCCAGAATGTTGTCGTTGCCGTATTGACAATCCCGGCAAAGAGGAAGGAGAGTTCGGATCTGGCTGTCATGTCCGTGGTCCAGTCATACTGATCTGCGATATCTATTCTGTTCCGGACGATTTGAGACGCCTGTTTATGCTGTCCGTTCTCGAGGTAGTTCTTCAAGGCAGCGGAAAGCCTTTCCCGGCCGTTATACGGCTTGGCCGCTGTTACTGACGGAAGAATACCGGTAAGCAACCCCCCAAGGCCCCGATCGAAATCCCAGAAGGCTTCCTCGAGTGTCGGGTCAACCTCGAAAGGGTTATTTGGTCCATACAAGAACATTGCCGTTCCTGCAGCCACAAAATGTCGAACCCAAGCCAGGAGATCCACCGCCTCTGAACTACCCGGTTGGTCTCGCAGGACGGCAACGTACTGGCTCACCTGTCCATACAATTCCTGGGTGGCGTCGCGGCTCATGTCGTTGAGGTCTTCACCGGGTCCGAGATAAGTGTAAAGCATGTCGTGGACGTCGGCCAGGAAGCCCCTGTCCTCTCCGGGGAGGGGATCCAGATTCTGCTTTACAATGCCGACAGTTCGATCATCGAGACCGAGAACGCGCTTGGTGATGTCCGGGACGAGTGGAGTGAAGGAGAGTGCCTTGGACGCTCGCTGGACAACTGCAGCCAAGGATGGGTCGGTAACGATGTATAAGCGAGACCCTGGTACGGGGAGAGTAAAAATGGGCAGCTCCTTGTGCGCGAGTCTGGCTCACATTGTTATCGACCGCTCTTAAAACCACTTCTGCAGACAAGACCTACCCAGTCGTCTTCACATATTTGCCCCCATAAATGGTCATCCCAAGTAAGTGTCCGACGAACGGGACTTTGGGAGGAATAACGGTGGGCTCATCTGGATGGATCTTCGCAGCCCCGACCCGGTACAGAACGTATAGGACGGCGCAAACTCCTGCTACAGCTGTGATCGGACCGCGCTCCGAAAATAGGTCGAAATCCAGCCACCCCATCTTCGAACGCGTCGCAGTGGTGATGTTCTGGACGAGGTCTGGTCGTGTTGGTTTGAAGATGCGGACAAGGCCGACTGTTCCCCCGCCGAAAGGTAGTTCCCCTCGGTTCCCATATTGGAAGGCTCTTGGAGGGGTGGCAATGAGACTCTGGCGAACTAATTCCCAGGCCGAACTTTGTTAAGGTGGGATACCCGAGTTCCAGATGCAACCCTTTTGCCGTTAATAATTTCAGGCTCCCGTCCAATGACACCACGGAACGGCCCTCTTCGTCCACACCGGAAGATTGTGTTGATATTCGAGATCGTCGTGGGCCACTGACTCTTTTCATGTGCTCAACTATTGGATATTCTGTCGGCAGTTGCTAAATAGTTGGAGGAACGGCATAACGCGTAATATCCAATGATGTCGTTAAAAGGTTAATTTCGCTCTCATCCAATATATCCAAAGATGGACATGTCATGATATCGCGTGCTGGCTTAATCTCCATGCTGCCATAGGTGGTCCACGGAGAAGGAAGTTCGGAAACTAGCCGTCTACGCAGCATTATACACTCCCCTAAATCACCACTAGGTGCTAGGATATAGCTCACGATACCCTTTCTCTAGCCCCTTTCCCCGTCTTATAGCCTCCAAATGACGAGAGAGTTCATCAAGGAAGCGGCGTCGCGGAAGCACAGCCTGTCATCCTCCCAGAGCACACCCTCACGTTCTGGCATCCCACGTCCGCCGAATTCCACTCTTCCTGCAGAGCTGCCCCGTCCGGCCTCACTGCGTTCATAGACCTTGCTAAGGCCCGTCGCATTGGCAGAGTTCCTGGCATCATCTTTGAGGAACTCCCCGATGGGATCTTGACGAACCTATACTACTTCATCTCCTCAAAAAGGCGAGGTAGTCTCTAGCTACAGCAAGAGAAACCTGTGTCATTCCGAACAGGAGGTCATATCCCCCATCCACGAACCTCATGAGGTCTTCGACATGGAGTTTGGCAAGGTAGGACTTCTCATCTGCTGAGTCCTCGCCTTCGCCGAAGCAGCGGCCTAGCTGGTGGCTCATAAGCGATGCAAGAGACTGCGGGCACTGCGCTGAACCCGCTGGCTGAAAAGAACCGTCTCGAAAGTCTCGTGGTCGGCCGCGCCTTTGTGAACACCTGCGCCTTGGCGCTTGTCAACGCCGAGAATCCCGCGACGGAAGAGCAGCGGAACGCGGATATCGAGGAGAATGGGGGTTCCACGGGGAGTGAGTATACGGGTTTACGTCAGATTGGGATGCCGATTTTGGGAGGTGCTGGGTAGGATAGGGGATAAGAGGGAATGGAGACTGTGGAGGTTGATTTGGGGAGTTTGGTTGTTGCGGAGGCAGGTTACAAGGTGAGGGAGGAACTGGCAAGCGAGGATTGGCATTATTGCACGTAATCTATGTGATCACGAAAGTGGCCGTGTCCGCAATCTCAGGTCATAGCTGTATATGGTATCTCGAAAGTAAAGGGAAAACAACCAGGAAAACCACCCTGATTCTCTCTTCGCCAAATGAGTAGAGCGTAAAGCCGGCTTCGATTGCTTTCAATGACCTACTGAGCTCCCAGGATAATGCGTTTACAAATTCAGCCCTACCTGCTTCGCATCGGCCAGAAACTTCCTCCTCGCCTCGACATTATCCTTCCCGTGCTTCCTCACGAGGGCCTCCAGGATTTTCATCAGTTCCTTCTTCCTCTTATGCTCTGTGAGATTCTCCGTTGGGCGATTTATATTTCCCGCCTCCACGTCCCTTAACTTCTCGTCGTCGCGGGCCGTCCACACGCCGGCCTGATCTTTGGGCACGCCGTCGCCTCTGGCTAGGCTCGTGAGGATCTTGCGCGAGAGAGACGGGACCATCGACGTCCGGTAGAGGCTTTCTATGGCCATGTCTCGGGTGTAGCCTTCACTCACGAACTGCTCCACCGTGGCTTGTATCTCGTCTCTGTTGTCTTCTTCGTCGGGGTCATTGTCCCCCATGGGGGCTTTGCGTTCGGGTTCAGGTTCGGGGGCCATAGCTAGGGGCAGCGCACGGCGTTTGGGGGCCGAGTGGGGACTTGCTGTCCGCGTGGGAGTGGCACTAGTACTCCGTATATGGCCCCCTGCTGTGCTAGACCAGGGGGTTGCTGTGGAACGCTGGATATGTTCTCTCGCTGACATCGAGCCAGGAGTTCCATTGGCTCGAGCGGGTTGCTCTCTTGCTGTGTTCGACGCCGCTGTTACCGACCCACGATGGGCACGCGAGCGGACTGATAATGGAGACGAATGGTTCGCGTCTTTCTGCATGGACGGTTCGCGAGTGGGCGTTGCGTCGTAAATATTCTCGTCTCCGTCCGAGTGAGCCTCAGGACGCCACCCCTCTGTTCTCGAGAATAGGCGTCTCCTTTTTGACGGTGTTGTATTATTAACTCCATGTGCGGGACTGGGCTTGGCTTTGGATGGAGGACTTGCAGGAATTTCAATAGCGCGGTCAAGACGCCGCTTCCTATGTGCGCTCCCGGGACGAGGACAAGACGAGTTTGGTGAAGCGTGTGGCCTCCGTGAGGTTGGGACATCCTCAGCTCCCGAAATGTCTTCTCCTGTGACGCCTTCTTCTCCAGCGACGGCTTCTTCCTTCGAAACATCTTCTTCTCCAGACGTATCATCCGTTCCTTCCGTTGACTCCCCGGAATCGTCGACATCAACAGTGCCAGTAAGATCAAAACCAGTAGTATCTTCATGATATTTGGAAAGATACTTGTCCCAGCATCCCTCCAGCTCTTCTGAGGCATGCACCATCGTTGTCGCTCCGAAACCGATTTCCTGTGCGACAAGATCCCACTTCACCTCGTCCATAGGACATTCTTGCCCAAGCACAGCCTCGTATAAATTCCAGAGTTCGAGTTTGCGTCCTTGGATGTAATGCCATATCATCACTTCCCGGGTTCGACCTGCCCGAGCTTCCAGTTCGATCCAAGCTCTGTAGCGTCGGTAAAACAATTCCTTTGGGCCACCTGTCCCGGGTGTTGACTTCCGAGAGAGGGACATGGTGTAGTGATCGGATAATGCGTTACCCTCAGTTCGTGGAAAGTTCCCGTCTTGCTGGGCCTGTTCGCTATTCGTTGAAGATCGCGAGCTCGGCCGCTGGACAGAAGCCCGATCAGTGGAGTTCCAAGTTTTCGTGTCGACGCGGTTGTCTCGCCACAATTCCGCAAAACGCCGCTTCCACGACTCAGCCGCGTGTCGAGGATGCTAGGATTATTAGCCTCCTACTACAAGCAGAACACAATATGGAGCAAGGTAACAACGCGGTCGATCTTACCTCCTTTGCCAGTTTTTCGTAGACTGCGATACTATTCCACCTTTCCCCCGCCTCAACCATAGATTTGACATACCGCTCTAATAGAGCGTCGTCGTGATTATCGAAACCAGGAGACCCTTCGCGTTCCCTGGGGGATGATGGGTGCAAAGCTTGGGGAGAAGACCGAACTGGAAGTGGTTGTCGAGTTCCTGGAGGCGTCCTTCGTCCTCGCGGTTGGGGTCCGTTTGTTGCCGTGCGTCCATTCGGCGCAGGTGCGGCAGAAGCTTGCTCATTTGAGCCACTGGAGTTGACCATTTGGTGCAGGACGTCCGCAGGCAGAAGTCGAACATGCTTCAACCACCGGTCCCGCCATGAGTGCCAGGTATGGTGGGGGTGCTACAAAAACTGTTAGATCGAAAGAGCCACTCTGCATCTCAGGAATTGTTGGGCCAAAATTGAAACTCACAGCAGCTTCTAGTTCCTGGTAAATTTTGTTACCCGATTTTTGTGTGGATCTGCCGACCCAAGACGCAAGAAGTGCATCATCATCAGCAGAAAACGGCACACGCCGGGACCTTGTGGGTTCATGGGAAGCGACGGGCCTGGGTTCCGTGGGTGGTCGGCCGATGCGGTGAGTCTCCTTCTCCAGGAAGCGGCCTGCCTTGTCTGACTCCGTTATCAGCCGCCAGGAGAATGAGTTGGGCGGGGCATCCCGTCTGGCATGGTCGGCAATGAGGATATCCGCCCTTTTATCGTAGGGCTCTACGAGGCCGCCATGCCCCTAGGCAGGGTCAGCATTATACGTCTGAGTGTATGGTCATGGAGAACATGCCTTGATGAGGGCAATGATATTGGCCCGGTCCGGTATCCGATGGGAAAGCCAAAATTTGGTTCCCTCGAAGATACCCCCGTCTGAGTCGCCCTTTTCGGCGTCTTCTGCAGCAGGCATGGCAGGATAGATATGTAGACTCCAAGTATGCCGGCTTACACGCCTAGGTAGGAAATGGGGCGTGATGCTTCGCGAACTCACATCGAGGTAGGGCCAAGGCACAATGACGCAGGAAATGATTCAGAAAAATGAATAATAAAGAAGGCCAGAGAAGTAGTGTGAAGATAGTTTCTTACGATCGTTGCATGTGTTGGAGAAGCAGTGGTATCCCGACTCTGGCCAGGTAAACGCGTCGATCGATATCGACGCTGTCTTTTGCCACATAGACGAGCAAGAATAAGGCGAGCGCATGTATCAGGACGGGTATGTCCCAGGAAGCCGAGATGCGCACGATGAAATAAGTTGGCCGGGACAGCCCGGTGGGGTATTTGAGGTGCGGTCCACGATGAACCTTCCGACGCGCCCCGCCTGGCGAGTCCCTGGAAAAGGGGGGTGTTTGGAGCTGCAAAGGCACGAAAACACGTGATATAGTCCCATTTTATTGTGGAGATCTGCTTCATCCGCAGGACCTGCTTCGTATCGAATATTATTATAGTCGGTGTGAAGATCCCCCTATTAGCGACGCGGATGCTTTTATCCAGAAATCTCTGTCTCAAGCTTACGACGAGCAGAGAATCCGAAGGCAAGTTTCACCGGCAGGCAGCGCCTTCGAATGGGTTCTGTTCACAACCAGAGTCTCATATTCTTTTATAACCAGCGACCCTTTTATAACTACCTCTAGCCTCAATTTCCCGCTTCGATCCCGTCTCCGCCTGGATATTCTGGCCCCGGATTTAGGGAGCCCTTCATACACTTGGTTGTAAACACCCGGAACCTCCGCGATGACCTCCATTTCATGACGGAAGCCCAGGAAAATCTCTGTTGCTACCTTAGGAGACCATGTTGACGCTTAAGAAACTTCTGTCCATAATATTGGGCATTTCTTTTGTCGTATTTATTATCTTCTTTGGCCGCCTGCCTGCTCTAAGGTAGATCATCTTTGTTCTTGTGTCATTTTTTACATAGACAAATCTTGGTTCGAGCTGGCCTCGCGCCGCCTTTCTCAAGCTACACGCTTCTTCACACGGTAGAGCCAACAGATACTAATATGAAAAAATGTGATAGGCACACGCCAATAGGATCCTTGAATAGACTCTTAGTGGCCCGGATTCCTAATGCTCTACTTGCTGTGGACAAGCGGCTCACATCGGGCCGGTTGAGCTCTAGCTTTAGGCGCTTTGGAGATTACATCGTGAATGACAGACACCCCACGGTTCTTGTAAGTCTTTTAGTTACTCCCCTTCCAAGTGGAGGAGATCCAACAATGCTGAAACTCCTTCCCAGATCTTCTATATCCTCCTCCTCTGCATCCCAGAGTACCTATTCCTCCCAGCAGCATGGCCACATCTCTCCACTTTCCACAAGTTCGCCGGCTCCGTCTCTGTATTGCTGCCCTATGTCTTCCTCTATCTGGCGGCGGCCGGTGACCCGGGGTACATCACACACGACAACCACACCTACCACATGGAACTCTACCCTTATGACTTCTCCATCTATCAGCCTGGCCAGGAGTGCCGCACCTGCCGCTTCCTTAAGCCCGCCCGGTCCAAGCACTGCAACATCTGCAAGCGCTGCGTCGGGAAGATGGATCACCATTGCATCTTCATCAATAAGTGTGTCGGCTATGGCAACCACCACTGGTTCATCCTCCTTCTCGTATCTACCGGTGTCCTCGCCACGTACGGTGCCATCATGGGCGGCTCCATCATGATATCGCAGATGACAGAACGCTACCCCCACTGGACCATTTGGCCCCCCAGTTATCTCTCCTGGCACGAATACATCAGCGTCTGGTCCTATGGCCTTCAACAGAGCGTACCTCTTGGCGCAATCACTCTCCTCACCGCCACGCTCGCCCCCATGGTCTGGGGCCTCCTTGGCTACACCCTATTCCTGGTCTACTGCGGCACTACCACCAACGAGACCGCGAAGTGGGCCGACTGGAAGTTCGAGATGGACGATGGATACGCCTTCCGGCGCCGAATGTCGCCCCACCGCCAGAAGTTCACCACAATCGAGCCGGCCTTCACGCGGTGGCCTGTTGAGACGGAGCAGATCCTCACGCGCTCCGAGGACGGGCGTCCGCCGGCAGAGGATGCCCCGCTTCCCGGAGAAGGCCCCTGGCAGCGCGTGTGGAAGCTCAGAGACGTGGTGAACATGTACGATTTGGGCTTCTGGGATAACCTGCGCGACATATTCATTGAGGACTGCCAGTTTGAAAAGGAGTTGCCTTCCATACGGAAGGCTAGGAGACATAAGGCACCTAGGGCGATGCCGATATGATGACGGCGCTCAGTGAGGATACAGCGTTTCGCGCATGGATACGTAGACGAGCGTTTTTATCTGGACTATTTTGTAATACCTAATAAACTTTACTTGCATGATTTCATCGTACAGGCTGTCGGTTACGAGACTGGACGAATGGCTTCATATCTCACTTCACCCATCAGTGATCGAACGACGGTATTATATCGATGTAGAAAGATCACGTTTAGACATGTCTTCATTCAACGTAAAAATAATGCCACCGTTTCGGGAAGGTCTTTTACGGCATCCCACTCTGTGTGCCGTTGCGAAGAGCGAGGATTGACCCCGCTCCGACGGGACACCTAAAGCCACCGCTCTAGCGTACCTCCGTTCTAATAGCCGTAACGTTGACGTCTTTATGCATGTCTCGTCCCTGTGTACCCCCAACGCCGGTCCATGAGTCCTCTATCTACAAAATGGTGCCGAATCTGCGGGTGGTCAGCCAACCAGATATCAACCTGCTGAGGAATGTGAGTCTCTCCACTTACCCAAAGGTTTGCTTGATACTCTTGACGTAATACTCAAGCCAGTTCCGCTTCGTCACCTCCTCCTGTCCAACTGGGACGCCCTCCCACGTCACCCTCATGACAGTGACGTGGTCGACGTCGTTCTGATCAAACTCAATCTGCAGGCGCGAGTGGTGGCCCTCGGGCCACTGGTCTAGCCGCCAGCTCTGGACAATTTTGTTCGGCGCATCCAGCTCCAGGTACTCGCCGGAGACGTTGCCGCCAAAGAGGCTGAACTTCCCTCCCTTCTTGGCGCCCTCGAAGACCCTAGGCGGGGCCCTCGTGAAAGCGGTCAGCCTGCCGACGTCTGTGAAGGTCTGGTACAACTCGTCCGCGGTGGTCCGGAACTCCTCCGTATCGGTCACAGTCGTCGTGTTGACGACGCCGGTGGCCTTGGTCGCCTTTTGGGGTGCGGGGGCCGGGGGCTTTGGGGCATTTTGGGGGTGGATCTTGGGCATCGAGAAGCCACTGGAGGGATTCGAACCGGGAGCGTGTTGGATGTCCTTTCCGTGCTCGTTGATGAGGGCGGGCCCAAGCTTCAGGAACTGCTCTCGGAGCTGTGGCACAATCTTGGATCGTACAAGATCTTTGACGGGCTGCTTCTCCTTGGACTCGCTGAAAATATCGATGTCGAACTGGCCGGTCCATTAGTCAACAGCTCTACGGTTGATGGAAAGCCGATGGAAAGCAGTGAGACGCTTTTAAACTCACCACAAACTCATCTTCCTCAGTATCGTGAGCAATCTCGGGGACAGTAATGTTTCCAGCAACATCTTCAGCGTCGGGAGCGGACCCTGTACAAATATAACCATAAGAATGGGCTACGAATTCAATTTACGGGATTTAAACTACGTACCTGAGTACTCTAGGGTCAGCTTGACATCGAATATAGTAATGACCTTGCCCTTCCTCTGGTTGACGTCGACATCACCATCCATGCTGACCACGTTGGTGATCTTGGCAGAGACGTCGCCCTCCTGGGCCTCGACCTTCAGCAGGTTCTCCTTGAACCAATTCCTGGCCCATTCCGAAGCGTCTTTATTGACCCAATGCCAATTGTTGGGGTTGTGCAGGACCATCTTGAGTGGTTTGGTGAGCGTGGCCGAAATCTGTGTCTTGATGACAAGTTAGCAATGCTGCCAATACAAGCTACTGTGTGAGGGTACAAAATGTGCAGGGAGGGTCCAGAATCAGAGTTGGTCAAAGACCGCAGCGTTTATCATCAAAGAGGGGAGTACAAGTCATCCTCAGACTGGTGCCAGCTGAAAGCTCATCATGCAAAGGCGGGAATGCGTGCGTTGTCTGGATATCTGACATACCTACGACAGGGTTACTAGAGAACTGCTGATGTGCTAGTGATGGACAACAGTGGACAAAGCGTCTTCGTAAACTGAAGGGTGAAAAGGGTATTTGAAGGGGGACGACGGCTGAAAGAAGTTGGAGAAGGGAGTAGAGCAATGGCGCAGAAAGCTCTAGAATATTGAAAACCGTGTGTCGCTGTCGAGGCTTCCGATTTCTGATTCGCCCCCAAGCGGCCCCAGTCGCACGTGATGTTCGCCTTCCTTCCAATCAGCGCTTCGGCCTGATGGGGCCCGATTGTCCCTCGCATCGCCTCTATCGCGTACCTGCACCTCAGTCCGACTTGTCAACAGACCTTGATCGATACTCTTAGCCCTTAGCATGGATTTATTGACTCACCCGCCCATTTTCCTTTCCTCTCTTCCCCCTTCGGATGCATGGAACCCTGCCTAGCAGAATTGCCTCATCGCGCCGGACTGGGATAGTGCAGGTATTCGCGAGAAGTGAGGGGGTGCGGGGACGAGGAGGCACGTCCTTTGGCACGATAGTGGTTTCCGGTCTCGAAAAGGCTTATTCTGGCCCGCTACCAATGGGACCCCTTGTCATACAGTTTACCACCTGCCCCTAACTCCTGACCCGGAGCCATCATGCGCGATGCCCATTAACAAGTCCGTCTAGCTGCCTTCCCACACGCACTCCTCACTCCGAGAGCTGGCCCTGCCGTGATTCTTTCGTCAAGGAGGCTCTTTCCATACTCACAGCCTCGGTCGCGGCGAGATCCTCCCGAATTGCTGCCTGGACCCAAACGGAGACCCAACTTCCGTTCAGTTGCCGATCAAGATGTATCCCCTCTGCCCTCGTCCCTTCATCGATACGTCGAATTAGCACACGACCGTTTCTTGCAAACGCTCTGGTACCAGGATTGTAAGGGGGGTGTGGGAAGGGGTATCCCGGCCCCAGTTGTGCCTACCTGTGCCAACCTCCGCGGCCGTCGGGACAACAGGCAGGCGGATACTGAAAATGGAAACGGGAGGATTCATCTCGCTTGAGTACGAGGCGACACGCTATGTTTGCGGGAGGATCCGGTTCAATCGACACTTTCCCTCTCGAAGAAACGCGCTGGTGACCTGGCATGGGGATTGCGCTATCGCATGCATAGCTGTCAGCCTTTGCGGGCCCGTGGACTCTGTTGGGGGCCTCGCGATTCACAGCGCTGAGTGGAACCCTGGCTCGGACAGGCGACACACTATTTCCCCGTCGAGAAGGGAGGCTGGCGCCTCGGTAGGTTGCCGCGCGAGGACGCCAGTCCTACAAGTATGATTCTTACGACTTTTCGAAATGAGACGAACGCCATCGACTAGCCATAGTCTTTTGCTGTTCGCAAGTAAGGCTCCTCGCCAAGCTCCTAACCTAAGGATTCTATTACCTCCCCTTACTTTCTCGGGTGTTAGCTGTCACCGTGTATAGGGATGGCAAGGATCAACGGTCGGAGGCTTCTAGACCGCCATTAGTTTGAGGTACGCTCTTCCGATGTGGAGGGGGCTTGCATGATATCTCGTTGGCCCACGGGCTCGAGAATCCGCGCTGCTCTTCAATCAGACTCACCCCCCGTGTTTTCTATCTGGGTAGGGTACTCGCGTCGGCAAGTAGCAAGACAGACTAGGAGGGCATCTTCGCCCGTGTCTGCATTGATGATGGTGTCAACAAGGCGGAATGACATGCTCCCGGCCCAGGTAATATTTAAACGCCGCTTTGAACCGGAAATATTTCGGAGTATTAAGCAAGGATGGCAGTGTCTTTCTTAAGCTTACCCTCTTTCCTCCCCTACATGAAGGGACAGACAATATCAGCAAGATGGATGATATCGCTATTTGTCGGATAAACGCCGGTGATGGTGACGGTGCGGACGTCCTATTCGATTACAACGACAAACAAATCTCCGTATCCGTTTTCCCCAGCACTCTATGTGATGACCAGTCTGATAAGTGTGGATACCTCGCTGAAGATCATTTGATAGATCTTCTCGATCGTGCTGTTTCTATCGAAATCGATGACGACGAATACGAAGAGATAGTGGATGAGGCTCTCAGCACCATTCTCGACGCGGGAAGAGCTCTGTTTGCTGAGACAAAGTCGCATCGCCTGGTCGCCCAGTCAAACCAAGACTTGCACTCCCTCCTTCACCCTGAGACGCTATTCTTCCGTCTCCTAACCACCTCTGGCAAGGTGTCTCTTATCCCGATAGATTCAAAGGATGCCTATACCTGCCCTGAAGCAAGTTTCGACTTCAACGTTGGAAGCGATTTAAACACCGAAGACGGCCTTCCACGATATTCTTCTAAGGAGATCCTTATTGAAGAAGTCTTCGTTCAAGGCGGGGAACATGCAGTCTGCCGGGTTCTAGTTGACTCCAAGGTAATGCTCTGCAAGGCATGGAAGACAGGATTGTCAAATCTAAACCTGGAACGAGAGCTAGCAAAACTGCAAAAGGTACGAGAAGCAGACTTACACATACGCCTACCTGCTCGCGTCCCACGGCTCCTCGGCTATGTCACGCACCATGCGGCGGATTGCGTCCTTGGATTGCTCCGAGAGTGGATACCGGGCTGCTGTCTCAGAAATATACCTATTTCATCGACACTTGAAGGACAGCGACGGAATTGGATCTCGCAGATCTGCGAGACAGTCAACCAACTGCATAAGATCGGTGTGCTCTGGGGTGATGGAAAAGCTAGCAATATCATTATTGATACGGAAGATGATGCTTGGCTGATTGATTTTGGCGGTGGCTGGACGGAAGGATGGATAGATGAGGTGTTGGCTGACACGGTAGAGGGGGATGAGCAAGCGGTAAAGCGGATTATGCAGTTCATGGGCATCGAATAAATAATACAACCAAACTACGACAGGGCCTACACGCGGTGGGAAAAGTTCGCGACCGTGGTCATCCTAACGGAACAGGTCTGTACCGCGGGACATCCGACGCTGCGGCGGCTGCTGACGCGTGTCGGCGGCACGGCGTCCTCCGGATCTTCATCTCGGAGCACAAGTGGAAAGACCGCCAGCCGATCGAAGAGAAGGCGCTGATGATGCTGAGCCAAGGGAGATGACAGTGCCATCCCCGTGCGCGCAGTTTTCATGTTCGCGCCCGGCATGCCTGTTCGTGAGCTAGAACACCCGGCAGGGCCTGAAGCTTGTTAATAGTGCCGGCTACATACCCGTAGGCGTTACCCCCGATAAAGCACATCCGAGCCACCGCGTCAGCGCCGACACCATCCTCCACTTCCGCCCGCCGGCAGGTATCCTGCCAGCGTCAGAAACGACAAGGGACCTGTACTTCGTAGGCATGCCAGCCGGCACTATCCTACTAACACCTATCGGCACAAAAGTAGACCCCCAGAGGAAGCGGCTCCTGTCTCGTTGCCTTTGACTCCCTGACGCCCTGGTTTCCCGGCTCCATTCGAACTGCGCTTCGACCCGTATGTTCTAGTGGGGGCGGTGGACGTACTCTGTGTGTGTCCAGTGAACCTCGACAAAGTACATGGACCCCACCAGAAATGTACTTGTCGGGGTGCTCTGAGCTTCCGAAAATGGCGGGTCCAACCCTTCCCAAATCGGTGAAATTCCACCTATCCGCGGCAAAAGTTCGGATCGCAGCCTCGCAGGCGGCCGCCGCCACTGGCCCATGCCCCACCATGACCTCGCCGGTGACCCCGCTTTTGAGTTTCCCTTTGCTCACAGATCCTTCGGCACGTTCCGCCAAGTGCGGCTGCTTCCATTAGCCGCGCCTACCTGAAATCGGGCGGCCTTACGTTGTCTCATCACCATATGCGACGGTTCTATTTGTGATCCAACAATGGAATGTGGCCAACATTCGTCGGAAACCAGTTTCGATCCGCAGCTCGGTCGTTAGGCAGCCATTCCATCTCGTGCTTGCCCTGAGTCTAGAGACGATGCAGCGGCATTCATCGCGAAGCGAGAGAAGGGTTGAGGCCTCACCCTAGTGTCTGTATTGTGGCATTTTCTGGTGGAACCTCAACGAGCTTGTCTTTGGGTCCTTTCCATACCAACGGGTGCCTATCGGCAGGAACCTTGAATCATAGTCAGCGAGCGGAGCGTCGATCACTTCTATGGATTCGTCCCCTATTTAAGGGTAGAGCAGTGCCTTGGCTAACTTGCTCCGTCTCGTGCAACTTTCGAGTTTAAGGTCGCTGTCTCTTGACATCAAATATGATGCACCATAAGGAAGGCGGCCCCCTCTCCCCGGCCCCAAGTCTCTTTCGAACCTAGGCCCACTCCTGAGATATGCCCGGGAGTTCAAGCGGCAAGGGGGGTATGTTGGCGCCTCGAATACTACTTCCTCAGGGTGTTCTCCCAGAGCAGCACCTGGGGCACGAAGAAACATTCTATACATGACACGCCACGTCTCACAGCTTTCCACGGGTACTGCCATCGGACACCACCAGGAATGGTGAGGCCCGGCATGATTAGCGAGACAAACGGAGCAATACTTCTGGGTCTTATTTATAGAAACGTGCGCTTGTCGCCTGCACCAGTTGCATTCCAGTGGAACTCGAAAAGGTGTGTCTTGCAGGTCATTGGCCAGTCTAACGGAAACGAAAGCCATGCATCCAATGGCAGTTGGAAAGGCAAAGATCTGCCATGTCCATCAATCGGCTGCTTTATGTTATTGGTCCCTCTCCTCGGCGTCTGGACCTCCAGGGTCTGGAGGCCGTAGTCATGTTCCGAGACGAAAATGGATAAAGCCGGGGAGGGCTGGGGTCCCGACTGTTGGGCGTTGACAGTGGAGTGTCCTCTCGACGCCATCTGCACGGCGCGATATCGGTATGTTGCCTCCTGCAAGGAAGGCGTGTGACTTGGATTGAAGAAGAAAGGCTCGACTGATGAGTCGAGGCCGTTAAGCGCCGACAACCCTCTTCACCTCATTCACAGGCATCTGGCCAATCATACCCTTGTCACACTCTAGGGCGATCCAAGAATAGATTGAGCTTCCACCGATCATCTATCCAATCAGAGATCCAGTTTGCGAGCATTCTGGACCGCCTTCGGCCACTTCACACCCGTTTCCCGCCCCACTTTATTATCACTGCTGGTCTGTTAAGAGAAGGGATGTGGAGCGGGGGGGTGTGACCTTGACGGACATGCAGCCATAAGAGGAAACAACCGGGGCTATCACAGAAGAAGACATCGACCTGTCGCCAAAGGGAGAAGTCATGTTCAGTCTTCGGCAGCCGAATCTACCTTGGGCTGACTAGCCTTGTACAACTGTCGAATCTCGCATGTACCCGCAATGATACGTCCGCTTGCGCCGTTTCGCGTGGGACATTCGCCTCGACCCCTGGCAAGGCACTGCGAACGTTCCAGTCCCAAACTTGCGGGCTGTCGATCCCTCGCTGCTGGATGTACCTCGTTCACTTTACACCAGACGCATGGCCAGGGATACCGAGGGGGTCTCCTGCCCGCACCCTATAGCATTGAATGCCAATTTGTACGTCGGCAGAATAATAAGGCTTTTTTTCCCCCCAAGACCTCCTCCACCTCTGTGGTCGCCAGAGCGATTCTACTGGTGGCCGCGTCTCATCCTTCAAGCCACTGGTGTTGCTCACTCCGACGAAGACGCGAATCTCACCACGCAAAGTTGCAGCCTCAGTGAGAACCCCATGTTCACTTGCCTGCGGCCCGTTCCCGAGAGCCCTTGACGTGCGGGTCAGACACAAGGCCAGGCCCCCTCTCCAGACCATCCTTCCGAAGGTCAGGTTTCCAGAAACGGTCCCCCACTTTCATCCCAGGATTGATCGGCGCGGCTCTCTCAGGTCCTTCTTTCACCTCGTCCTTCCCGTCTCTATCTCCCGCCTCATGCTGAGGGGCGAGGGCGTCGTGTCTTATCAGATTACTTTTGTCGCAGCCTCATTCCTTGCAGAGACTCACTCTGCAGAACATGCCAGGGGCTTCGTTCTCGACGACGCACTTCGAATAAATGGGCGAGTAAGCGGCGATCATTAAGCCTGTCTGTCGACGTCGGCAATCCCGACGAGGAGTGAAGTAGGGGAGGGTTTTTCGACCATCGAAGTTCGCGTCGCCATCCTGCCTCTCTCCGTGGCTCCCAAGACCATCCGCTCGACGGCCCAAACGGTGGGCTGCCTTGCACTCGCCCAAATCGAGCCAGCATATTTTGAGACACGGATTGGAGAGGGCAGCCCCGTGGTGCCCCCGAACGAACAATGAACAACGTTCGTGACTCGTCGCGGCTTCGTTTGGGTCTCAATCCGCTCGTCACGTCTTCACTCGGGCAGGGATATCCGCAAAATACTCCGCTTTCTGCTGTGTCGTTAACATCCAGCACGCAATACCCGGCTCAGACACCAGTGAGCGCGATCCAACCATATAATCCCCAAGAGTGGATCGCGTCGCCTATACCTGGTGGAGATAGACCGCATGGCTATGGCCACGAGCAACCTGGTAAGTCGACGCGATACCTTCACGGCAAAGGGCTCACGCCTCGCTCGGTGTTGCAATCGCTGACATCCCTGCCTTCAGCGTCCCCTCCGCCGCCACCGCCTTATAGCCCCCCGAGAGGCCAGCGACCGGTGAGTCAGTCTTTCGAGCCAGTTGTCGCCAATACCTCAGCGGCGCGAGCACCTCCTTCAACTCTCACCACACACCGTCCATCACCCGACACCCCTGCGAACACTAGCTTTCCACCTCCTCCCAGCGCGTCTAGCCGAGGACCGTCAAGAGAGCGGAGGTTTGGGATACCATCTCTGACCCGACGGCGCGATCATGACCAGAATCACAATGCGAGACAAAGCTCTCCCGAATCGTCTTTTGCGCGTACCACAGGCCGAAACCTTGCTATTCAGGTAGCCCAGCCCGAACCTCGGAGGCTCGCCGCTGCAGATCCCGCTGCAGGCCCCCCAAATGGGAGAAGAGCTGCCTCTGTCGGCGCTATTGAAACTCCCACATCTGCCCGCTCACGCTCATCGTCCCAGAATAGGTGGGAGCCTGGGATGCCTCTACCCCCCCCTCCACCTGGACCTCCGCCGTCCCAGTCCAGGTCTCATAGCCTTCAGCCGTCAGATAGAACGAGCGTCCCAGTGGTGTCGCCGCCCACCCGACGACCTCCGCCGAGTGGCATCGCGGCGCTGGGGCCAGTTCCTCCGACGCCGGCTAATTGGGTCGAGGAAGATGCTCAGCAGGGCGAATCTCGGCGGGGCCGCTCACCAGGCCTGACTATCGATACCTCGAGCGTCAATAGTTCGATTCAACCGGAGGAGTCCCAAGAATCAAGTTCGAGCTCCAGTGGCCTCGCCAGAACCGGGGCGGTCCGCCACGAGAAGAGCATAATCCAGAGGCGAGCCGAGAGCAAAACGAGAGGCACAACCAATCCGACCGAGCTTGCCGACATAGTTGTGCCAAACGGGACCACACTTTCAAGACGGCTCACTATTAACAAGTCGACCCCGAGGAGTGCAGGGAAATCCACTTTCGACCAAGCAGAGCCGTCGAGTCACGCATCCCGAAACGCAACGCCACGGACTTTGGGGGGTCCTCATCTGGCACACGGAGATACGTCCACGCCGCCTTTCTCTCCCAAAGCTCAACATGCCACCTCAGCTGGAGACACCTCTACCACTAGCATACCGAAAGCTCTTCCAACTCCGCCTCCGCGAGTTGACTCCGCGTCTTCCGATAACGTAGCCGCCACACCTGCCAGCAGCTTACGGCCTCCCCCATCAGGGGCGTCCCTGCCGCCCACCCGCCATAGTGTCGTCATGCAATCTTCGGAGCAGTTCGCGCGTGAGACAATTGACAGATTCAAGCTATTCGCCACGCAAGAGGCGGCTGCGGAAACCGATGCCGATAAGGTGCGGATGTTCGCCGATTTCATAGTCAGTGAGTCCCGGATACGACGTGAGCGCTATGGAGGAGCTATTGCGGCCATGGGGTCGGAGATATTTGACCTTACGCGGGATCTATTCCGGCCGATGGAGGGGAGACGGGAGTCTGGCACGTCTTGGAGTGGTGGTGAATGGACACCGCAGTCTAGCGGCCAAGTCAACTCGGCTCCGCCTTCTGCGACTGTTCCTGAATCCCCCGCAGCCACAGGAACGCCTACCAACCAGAACTGGGGAACCAATAACTATATGCCGTCACTCTCGCCTATACTAAGTATGAGTAATGTGACTGAGACGGACTCTAGAGGCCGCACGGCGAGCCGATGGTGGGAAACGGACTCGAACGGCGCACCGGCCCAGCGGCTGGAAAGATCTCGACGAGAGTCCAAGTATATGGGGGTTCCCAAGGAAGCTCGAGAAGCCCTTCAGTGGGTAGAAAGCCCGAAGAAACCTGATAGCAATGCGACCAACGAGTATGACTCTCCGAGCGATTACCCTCCCGACAAGAAGACACCAGGGCTATTCGAGCAAGAACAAGTCCGTACGCCCCAGGCAGTACGACATTCAATGCTTTCGGCGGCAACGGCATCACAACCTAGCACGCCAAACCTACCTAGTCTTGATGTCTCTAGGCTTGTAACGTTGCCTCCCCCGTACCCCCGGCACCATCCAGCGGTTAACAACAAACACCCCGATTTACAAGATATCCGGGCTGCTGTTCGTACACTTAGTGACCTCAGCGAAGTGACTGCCGCCAAAGAGCGATTCCAGAAGGATAGTGAGAGGCGGCGGCAGGAACTCAAGAAGCAGAATGCCGAGAGCCGCCAAGCACTCCGGTTGAACCTACAGGAAGAAATCAACTCGGGGAGGATATCATATGCGGACGCGGCTGTGATAGACGGGGATGCGACCAAAGCCGAGAACGACAAGGCGAAGGAATTAGAGAAGATTGATTTTGAACAATTTCAGAAGCTAGTCGTCGGATCGACGAACGACCTTCTCACAGGCCGGATCGCGCACGCTACGCAGCTTCTAAATGATCTCGCTGGTGGCCTCTTTAGCGATTCAGGCAACGCGGCAGACATGCCGCAGGAAGAGGGGGACGACAAGCCCGAGTTGCTTGAGAAGCTAACGCTCCTCAAGTGGATATTCGAGGCCCGCGAGACGCTCCACAAGGCGATATTCGATCTCCTCAGTGACCGGAACGACCGATACAAGGCTGTGATCACCACACCGTACCGGCTATCCGGCAACGAGGAAAAGCTGCAACAGGCCGAGGCTTTCTTCCAGGAGGACATTGCGAGGAGAACGCACGTATTCTCTACGGAAGTGCTGCAGCGAACCGAGGCCTTCGAGAAGGTGATATCGGACAATGTCTCCCGCGGTGTAGAGGTACAGCTCTCCGCATTTTGGGACATCGCCCCCAACATCAGCCGACTCCTCGACCGCATACCGAACAACTTGCTCGGCTTCCGCGTGCAGATACCGCCGGACGAGATTGAAGAGAACCCCGCATACCGAGATCACCCGCTCCAGTATCTCTTCAGCCTACTCCTACACACGGAGAAGAGCACGTACCAGTTCATCGAGTCGCAGACGAACCTACTTTGCCTCCTGCACGAGGTGCGCGAGGCAGTGATGAACGCCAAGGCAAGGGTCATCGAGACGGAGGTGGATGAAAGTGGGGCACCTGGGGAAGATAGGGAGGTTAGAGCGGAGAGCGTTAAGGCCGAGGACGCGAGGAGGTTGACCGATGATCTAAAGGAGAAGGTGAGGGTCGTACAGGACCAGTGGAAGGAGGCGCTGGGGGAGGCAATTCGACACGTTAAGGAGAGGGTCGGGGGCTGGCTCTTGGAAACAGGCGGGTGGGATGAGCAGCTTGAGGACGGCGGGGTTGGCGTTTCTTAGATGGGAGAAGTAAATTGCGGAGAAAGCTTTGGAAGACGCTGATACCCCCTGTTGCTTGGCGATTTGCGCTTTCATCGAAACTTTATCTATTTCTTAGGTATATACTTCGGGATATCTTTCGGTTTGGTGGCGTTCTTGTAGCCTGCGAGCGACTTTACATAGAAGTCTCGGACGAAAGGGAAGACTTGGATGACCTGTCAGGATGATGAATTCGATTTCATGACATATACACTGAATATTGGGACACATATTCCCTATACAAACACTATTATACAGCTTGATCGTGTATCGTGAAAACCCCTTGGATGGCACGCCTAGGTATTCCTAGAGTCTCGCAGAGACGCTTCGCTGCGGTTCTCAGCCTAGAAATACGGCACCATATACCGCGACGCTGTCGAGACACGGCCCACCCCCATTTGTTCGCCGCACTCCACCACACTTCATTCACCTCTCAACAACCTGTGGTAGATCCATACCCACCCTCCTCGCCGTAAGCCTCACCCTCTCCTCCTCATCCATGTTCATCCCAGGGTTATACCGGTCCAGAAGCACCCCGTACATCCTCTGTGAGCGCAGGTAAGCGGCGAACTGCTCCGCTATCGCTGGGTCGGCCGACCCCTCCGAAAAGGCGGCGCGGAGGCGCGTATGGAGTGGAGACCGGGGGGCTTTCAGGAGGGGCCGCGGCGGGAGTTCGCGCAGAAGGGAGCGATAGAGGGAGCGGGTGGACATCGCGTTGGTTCCGGGTTCCTTCTTGGTAAGGGTGATCGTGGCGCTGTCTTCGTTCTATTGAGGTTATTGGAGGGCCCGGCTTTCGATTTGTCGGAGATTGACCCAGACGTCGCTGGACGTGGTCGGAGTAACTCTAGATCTGGCGGAGGCGTGTTGGGTGTGGCTGAGTGAGAGGATCAAGCTGCAATCTGAGGTCGTCCATGTCTCGAAATAGTTCAATCGTGGATTTCCACAGAGCAACGGCTGCGGACAGCCGCCGACACAGTTTCCTGACTAAGCCATGGAACGGACCGATCGCCAGGTACCGATACATTTTAGCTTTTACATATGTCTGCCGCTTAGCCACATTTCGCCTAGTGGATCCTCGTCGGCTCTCCACCCCATGTAGCTGTACAAGGATATTCTCGCTTGCCGCCCCCTCTAACGCCACCCAATTCTTTCCAGCATGTCTATTTTCGTTCGCGACCGGCCGTGATGAGGCTTCCGAAAACCTTCCGCAGTCGACGATAGTTTCGCGCAGCTCTATCCCCCCCTATTGTCGTCGTTGCCCCCCGTACCTCTCCCCATTATCCCCAGTTCCTCCCCTCTCTTTTCCTTTCTTCTCGCCCTTTTTTAGCTTTTTCTCCCCACCGGCTTCCACCAGTTTGAGCCACCTCGACTCGCACTCCTTAATACCCACAAACCCGAGACCAGACCAACTCTTCGGCCTCGTCTATACCTTCTTTTCTCCCCTCCAAAACTTGGGACTTGCCGTAGCCAAGCGCGACTACCAGCCTTTCCGACTCGACGTTGGGCCATTTCCCTTCTTTCCCTCGCCTGGCGAGCCGGCCAGCCGTTGGTCGATCCATTTGTTGTTGGTCTCCCCTCTGTGGCCTGATCCCAAATCTGCTTGTCTCTCCATCGCGCCGATACGTGACGGATTGACCGGCCAACGGTGGCTATCGATCGTCGCTCCCACATAAGCGACCTCGCGCATACCTCCACCATGTCTACGGGCGACAAAGTGCTCGGCGTCACGCCGCCCATCTCTAACAGCCTGCCGAACGCCGCCGAGATCGAGTCGAACAACGCTCTGGTTGATGAGCTTCGCAAGCAAGGCATCTTCGAAGCCAAGGAGGACACTGAGAAGAGGTAAGAGGCGCGCGTCTTGCCCATACCTGCCGGTTGGGCGTCCCGTACCTCCGGAGCGAACAGAGTGCATCGGCATACTGACTCCTCTACAGGCACCAGGTTCTAGACTCGCTTCAGCGTATGTGCGATGAGTTCGTTTCCCGAGTCGCCAAGAAGAAAGAGCCCGCTCTTGCCCGGGATGCGAAGGGAAAGGTCTTGACCTACGGAGGTTTCCGCCTTGGTGTATATGGCCCGGGCTCCGATATCGACACCCTCGTCGTTGCGCCCAAGTACGTTACACGCATTGACTACTTCGAAATCTTCCCCGACCTCCTCATCGAGATGGCCCCGAAGGGCGCCATCACGGATTTGACCGCCGTAACCGACGCGTTCGTGCCTATCATCAAGTTCGAGTACTGGGGAATCAGCATCGATATGATTTTCTCGAGGATCCCTGTGCTGAAGAAGCTCCCTACCGACACGTCTCAGTTCAACCTCCAGGACACCAACCTCCTGCGAGGTCTCGATGAGGGTGAGATCCGCTCGATCAACGGCACGCGCGTTGCGACTGAAATCCTAGACCTTGTCCCGGAGCAGGGCACCTTCCAAATGGCCTTGCGCGCGATTAAGTTGTGGGCACAGAGGCGCGCAATCTATGCCAACGTGATAGGATATCCGGGAGGCGTTGCCTGGGCCTTGATGGTCGCCAGAGTTTGCCAGTTGTATCCCAGGGCAACCGCTGCAACCATCGTGAGCAAGTTCTTCTGCATCATGCGGCAGTGGCCATGGCCGCAGCCCTTGCTCCTCAAGCACATTGAGCGCCTGAGCTTGGGCTACAGAATATGGAACCCGGCAGTAGGTCTTGAGCATGAGTCCTCTGCAGCGTCGTCCGACGTTGAGGGAACATCCTAGCTAACACAGCCTCTTAGGTGTACCACGGAGACAGGCTTCATTTGATGCCCATCATCACCCCCGCGTACCCGTCCATGAACGCGTCTTTCAACATCACCAAGTCTTCTATGAGCGTCATCCAGGCTGAACTGCTCCGCGCCGATGGGATTACGGATCAAATCGCCGTAGGAAAGAAGCCGTGGGGCGAGCTATTCACGAAGCACAGCTTCTTTACTACGGGCTACAAGTACTACCTTGCCGTGGTGTCATCCGGCATTACCAAGGACGCCCACAAGAAGTGGTCAGGTTTCGTTGAGTCCAAGGTCCGCATGCTTGTTGGGAACCTTGACCGGCACGATACCATCGTCGTCGCTCAGGCATTCGTCAAGGGGTTCGACCGCGTGCACAAGTGCAGGTCAGACGAGGAAATTCAAAAGGTCCAGGCAGGAGATCTCTCCTTCGTGACTAAGGAGGAGGGCGCTGCCAACGCAAGCACTGGCGCGGAAAATGGGGCGGATTCAAGCAAGGATGCAAATGTTGACGCAGACAAGCAGGAAGAGAGTGCGAATGGTGAGAAGGAGGACGAAGCGACACAGATCTACACCACGACACATTACATCGGACTCGAACTTCGGCAAGGTGGGTTACGACCACGGTTTACTTATTCTTCTCACGCTAAGCTGTGCCTAGGCTCAAAAGCGATCAACCTGGCCCACGAGGTTACAGAGTTTAAGGCGCTCTGCCACGGGTGGGACCACTTCAACCCGGAACTGAATGCTCTTTCTGTTCAACATATTCGGAAGTAGGTTATATTCTGCTCCTCGAGGGACATCAACCGCTGACGACGAGTAGCTGGGATCTCCCCGATGACGTGTTTGCTGAGGGTGAAGTCAAGCCAAAGAAGAAATCGGCGAAGGCCAAGACAAACGGTGCAGTGAGTGCCGCTGCCGTCGACGGAGACTCTAAGAAGCGCGCGGCTGCCGAGGTGAGTCCAGGCTTTCTATTCCGGAGGTCATGCGGTTTGGTATTCCTAACAGCGCGCTCTTACCTCTCACAGCAGGGAACGGCACCCCCCGCAAAGCGAAGGCAACCTGCCTCAGTAGCGGCTGCCGGCTAAACGATCGACCGTCTGGATACCTTGTCTCATCTCGCTAGCGCGTTGCTCGTGGAAGCACTTCACGAGTCCGGCCCTTCCGACAACAGCTGTGGTAACATTTCATGGTTGAAGAAATTTGCGCGAGGCACTAATTCTTTTGCGTCGCAAGGGACCTTGGAGGTGTTTTCATGCCTCTAGTTTACTTCGAGGAACATCGAGAAAACCGGCAAAAAAACGAGAAAAACAAAAACCGCAAAAACACTTTGCAGGACGGACCCGTGCCGATTCAGCATGCCGAGCCGAGCATTGGTCACGGATCCTATAATTCCTTGGTCCTGCTGAACGGCATACGGGCTGTCCTTTGCAGTGACGCTGCTCGACGGGATCTCAGATCCTATCCTAGGCGGCGCTTAAAGGACAGGGATATCCTTGTGAGAGGAGAGGAAGGGGAGAGGTAACCCGGGCCGTGATTCTTTCCTTTATCCCTAGTATGACCCACAGCTCCGCGTGATACCCCTCGATTCTCTTTCTTGTCGACTTCCCTATGTCTTTTTGCATCATCCTCTCTTTTCTTTTGCGTTTTACCTATGCATACGAGGGCGGGTAACGGAGTTCCGGTCAGCGACCATTCGGACTGCATTTTTGCTTCCGCCCCCATCTGTTTTCATCCCGTATGTTGTTTGTTTTGTTGTTTTTACCTCTGCGGTGTGCCTCGGGCTTTTGGTCAAAGACCAAGCAGCTACTAAGTAGAACAGAGTCACAGAGAGGAAAAAGGAGTGGGGAGGGAAAGGAGATAGGTGGGTTGAGTCTGTGTATCCTTAGATATGAGTTGGGTTTATGGGAGTAGATGAACGTAATAAACATCTTTTTGGGGGTTTGGCCCCTCTGTAACTCGTATTGTTCATACAGCAATGCTAGTAAAGGTGTTGCTCCCGCGGCGAATTTCTTGTCGTTAGGGGACGTCGTATTTTGACGAGGTGAAAGTCTTGCTTCAGGAGGTTTCCTGACTTTGTATAGCAGATAGCCTAGTTTTACATCGGCTCCCTTACTCATGCCGACCTCGCGACCCTTAATCATCCTCAGATTCTTCACTGTCCCACCCCTCATGGTATTCCTCTCCGATCTCTGCCAGGGCGTTTCCAACGCTCTCCCTCTCGTCCCCACGTAAGAAAGGCAATACATGTTTCCGGAGAGCCGTGGCAGAAGTAGAGATATGCGGGTCGGTAGATAGGAGTGTGTCGACAGAGAGGTTCTGGTGCGAGCGGTAGATGTCGGGGAAGGAGTCCGGGTGAGGGTAAGCGAGAGCGGTAGTATATCTGTTCTTGTTAGGCCGTGGTATGAAGGCAGGGGATATGTAGGGAACATACCGAGTAGTTGTGGGATGCGGCGGATCCCCGAATAACGCTTCATAGACCAGATCGCTCTGCTCGCCCCTCTGCGATAGGACCCGCCCGTAAGAACTACTAGAAGACTCCTTCTTCCGACTCCTTGCCTCCCCAGTGAGATCAAACAGATTAACGTCTAACACATAGTCCACGCCCGCCTCTGCGCCCCTTCCCTCTCCAAGGCCCATCCGCAGGCGGGAGATGGTGTGATGGCCCTGTACGTTGAGTGCAGTGGAAAGATCCAACAGCGAAGGCGGGGAGGCACGGAGGCGGGTGGGTAGTGTGGCGGATTCCAGAGCGGTAGATAGGAGGGCGGAGAGGTGCCACTTTGAGGTCGGGTCCAGGGTGTAGGATCGATGAGTGGGGGATGGGATGGAGAGGGGGACGGCGGTGTCGACTTGGGTGTAGACCTCTGAAAGGGACTTGGCTTTGTTTAGTAGCCGGAGAAGTTGTTTGCCCTAGTAACATTTAGCAAGACACGTATCACCAATTGCTTAAGAGACTCACTTTGCCTCCGGCGGACATCCCCTCTGGCATCCAATACCACACACACGTCTTCCCGAACTCATCCCTTACCCTATCCAGCATCGCGCTACCGAACCCGCTCCACCCGTCATCCGTACCACCGATTACCTGCAGCCCCTGCAGCAGGTCACACTCCTCAACGAACGGCCGCAGCTGCTGGTCCAAGACATCTTCCTCCGCGTCTAGAACCGAGAAGAGGTCCCTCCCCTGTTCGAAGGAGTCCAGAGTCGGGGTTGAGCCGGATGAGGGGCTCGACTCTAGGTCGGAGATCTGGACGACGGAGCGCGGGTGGAGATAGGTCCTGCTGAAGTCGGACCAGTAGCGCACCGTTGATTTGGAAACGCTTGGCTCTGCGCCACTGTCTAGCGCCTGGTGGTAGGCGCTCTTGGGGATAGGAGGCTCCTTGCGGACGGAGGGCTTCCCATGCCTAGCACCGGTCAGCCCATTTTCTCATTCCCTTCCCCATGGAATACAGGAGAAGGCCCGGGGTAAGCCTACCAAGCGTCAGTTGCTGCCTCGCCACCTTCGTCGTAGAGGGGATTGCTCCGGCCCAGCGCACCGAAACTTCCTCGGAAATCGTAGACGAGGGTCCGCGGCAGGAAGGTTTCCTCGCCGCCTGCGCCTAGGCCCTGGCGCCAGTGGACGTCATGGTCCACGGGTGGCGTTTCATCTCCGTACGTGAAGTACGATTCCTAGACATATCAGCCGCAGCTCTTCAAACTTGGGTCGTGAGGCCCATAGCAAGCTACCCCGCCCCCACCAGAGCTCGACCGGGATAGCTTTCTCCCACCTGTGTGTTCCAAAAGTGGGTGGCCACGTAGTTGCTCAGCTCACCCAGTTGGAGCGTGACTATCTCCCGGACCATGACGGAAATGGTTGGCTTTTTCGGGGTGTCTCACGGCTGGGTTTTATGAGAGCTCAGTGTCGGATCTTGCAGAGGTAGAGTATTACATCAGTTGTCTACAGTGTATATTGGAAATAAATAACACTGTATATTCTTAGAATTGACAATGCTGGCGTGGACTTCAGGAACCAGCTTCGTCCTAGGAACCGAAGCATTGGTGCGAGAGCTTTGCTGGTAGGTTTTAATTCGGAGGCAGGGCTTGAGGCCGTGTTCTATGGACACAGGGAAAGACAGCGACCGGCAACAGTAACTATCTTGGCTGGTAGAGACAAAATGTGATTTCTGTGTCTAAGACGCGAACTATACATAATTGCGTGTTGCTATGGGCTCGTGCACATATTAGTATTGGGCGCCAGGGTGAAATGGGAATGATGAATGTTTCCTCGTTTCGTCCCTTCCCAGAGAACCCATGTGGCATGCACAGCCGGCACGTCTCTGCTGGCGGTCGAACGCCTGACATGCCCATGCCATCCTGGGAGGATGGCACTGGAATATTCTAACAAGGATAAGGATGTGTCGAGCTTCTCCAGGAAGTGGATAAGCCTAAAACTCGATGGGGCTGGCCAGTCAAAACGGTCGGTCAGGGTGGTTGAGAATGACGACCCGCGAGGTTGGTTTATGGCAAGCTGTTTCGCCATCTGTCTGTCTAACCTGTTGAGCGCTGCTCGCCTGAGACTGGCCTCTGAAGCTCCCCCTAGTACGAGCAACTGGCTGCTGCTCTACCGCCCCTTAATGATCCTATGCCGCTTAGCGGAATTTTTCGCCCATTATCGCGTGTTTGGTTGCTTACATAACGGCGCCACTCCACCCGTTCGGGTTTAAGTGCAGTGTGTATTCTGACACGCCTCCAACGCGTGTCGGAAATTCCGCCCCCCATGTCAGTCACTTCCTTCTTTTGCGCCCGCCCCATTCATACTCCAGACCAGCGCCCCAAAGCGGGAGCTAAATGATCGTGGTGGCTCACTGATACTCTTGAAATTCCTACTCGTTCGCACTAGCAACCTTGTTTTCTTCACCACTTATTCCTCATTATCCTCCTCGAACCATCTGTACCAAAACTTTGGGATCCCCTCAACCTCATCATCTACGCCTGTACCCCCCCGGCTTCCTTTCCCGCGTCGCACTGGACAAACCACCCCGAGGCCCCGACAACATTGATCCGGACTGCCGGACCTTGAGACGAACTTTTTCCCGTTGTTGTCCCCTACAAACATAATGCCGGCGACGGGGCGTAGAACGCAAAAAGCTCGTCGCGAGTCAAAGAAGGAACCTGATGCTCCTGATATGGACTCGTCCCCGACCCGCCCCGCCAAGCGACGGAGAAAGGTTCGTGCGAACTCATGGGACTTTCGCTTTCCCCAAGCACGCGCTCTCATATATACTGCGGGTGCTAACCACTCTCTAGTCAAATGCCCCTGCCCGTCCCGCATCCGCGCAAACGTCTACGCCAGCTCAGGCCCTGTCGACCGACCCCCTTGAGGAGGATGAGTCGAGCCTGAACGCGGCTAACGAGCGCGATCAGCTAGTCTCGCGAGTCGTCCAGCACCTTTCGATCCCCAAGGACCAATTCATCCAGGCCAGCAAAGACCACTCCAACTCCATACATGAGGCAAACCAGGATGGCGTGCAGGCATTTGCGAAGATCGCGGCCCAGGACTGGACGTTTTACGTCACTAAGCTTGAGGTAAACATCGGCCGCGCTTCCGACCCACCCTCCGACGACGATTCCGTCCATATCGACCTTGGCCCTAGCAAGACCATTTCACGCCTCCACGCCGTCATATCGTTCGACTCGAAGGAGGAGCTGTGGATGTTCCAAGTCAAGGGCCGCAATGGCGCCAAAATCGACACCGAGCCCATGAAGGCCGGCGTGTCGCATACACTGAAGAGCGGGGAGGTGATTGAGGTGGCGGGGGTTGAGATGATGTTCGTACTGCCCACTGAACTCATCCCACTGCACATCCACCCGAGCTTCCTCCAAAGAGCCGGCATTCCCGCCTCGCAAGCGGCAGGCGCCGCGTCTTCGTCAGCCAACCAGGGCTCGGATGACCTCCCGCCAGTTCATCCTGATGCCCGATCTTCGCGAAGCGGCCCTGCCTCGCAGAGCCAGCAGCCTGCCCTTGCCCCTGCCCCCACCCCGACGAGCAATCGCCGCCCGGGCACACCTCCCTCGGCGTCACGTCGGACGACTCTCGTGCAGATGACCTCCCCCCACCCGCCCGGCAGCGCGACTCCGTTCGGAGTGCCGCTGGAGATTGATCTCTCGCGTGATGAGAACAAGCATATCAAGCCGCAGTTCAGCTACGCTCAGATGATCACCCAGGCTATTATGAATACGGAGGACGGGAAACTAAATCTCAATGGCATTTACAACTTCATAATGGATAGCTATGCATATTACAGGCATCAGGGACTCTACGGCTGGCAGGTAAGTCGTCGCGTTGCAATTCCAGGCTCCTTCGTTTTGAGGTATGATTAGGTCTAATCTTCTCACCCATCAGAACTCAATACGGCATAATCTCTCATTGAACAAGGCCTTTGAGAAGGTTCCTCGTAGCACGGATGAGCCAGGCAAAGGCATGAAATGGCAGGTCGTGGCCGAACATAAGGAGGAAATGGTGCGCAACGCCTACAAGGGCGGCCGTGGGGGTCACCGCGGTAGCTCCGCCCCCTCCTCCCCGGGCAACATCAACTACATTACCCTCGGCAAGGATCCCGCCTCCGCCAGGAAACGAAAGCTGTCCCCCATCCCCTCGCCCTCCCTCGCCGCCCAGTCAACTCCCGACGGCAGGGGCCGAAGAGGCGCACCGCCCCCGAGCGACGGGAGCCCCCTCCCGCGGCCCCGGAAACCCGTCCCCAGCGCCGCGCCCTCGAGCTCTATGTACCAGCCCCAGTCCCCGACCCTCGCCTCGTCCTTCTACCAGGATGAGAACTCCTCTTTCGTCACGCCCGCCCCGCCCCGCGTCCACCCGCGCCTCGCGCCACCAAGCACCGCACCCAGACCGAGCCAGCACATGCCCACGAGTTCACCGGCGCCTTTCTGGAAGTACGCTGATATCGGAAGCACGCCGCTGAAGCCGCCCGCGAACTTCGACGCGAGCCCGTCGAGGAGGGGCGGCGCGCTGCCGAATAGCAGTAGTCCGCCGCCCAGGGCAGTCAAGTCGCCTAGCCAAAGCCCGTCGAAGCCGGCGGCGGAGGAAGCGCCTGAAGAGGAGGAGGAGGAACAGGGGTTCGATCTGGCGAAGTATGTCTCCCAACTCTATATTCTTGATGTTAGTACCTAACTGTTTTTAGGGGGTTCCAAAGTATCGGCGCCTATCACGCCCCCGTGAGTAGGGGCCTCTCCATCGCGAGGGCGAGGGACGAAGACCTCTAAGTCGGGTTCTTGTACCGTTGTATTCGATTCTATCCTGTCCGTATTCTATTTAGTGTCTCATGTGGCGTTGGAGGGTTCTTGACCTTTTTGTGTTTTCGGAGGAACGAGTGCATGGCGTTGGAGGGATGGCGAACTTGTTAGTGCGGTAGGGGTGTTTTTATTATCTGGCTGGGGAGGACAGTGAATAGAAAAGTATTGGCTTGCATACTTGTTGACTTTTGCCTACATGTTGAGGCATGGGGGCTACCCAGTAGCCTCAAATCCGAACGGACTTGCACACATTGATTAAAGTCGGGACGAAATCTCTCATCACATCTATATACTCGTTTCGAGATCTATATACCTCCCAGCCCGCCATATTTTTCTGTTTTCCCGTCCCTAGGTTACAAGAAAATATAAAACCAAGGAAGTGTTTTTTTTGGAGATAGAAGAAAGATTACGCGCATTAAAAGGACAATGAGGGGAGAAAGAATGTCTATGCATAATAATACACCCTCTTACAGCGCTCATCCAACACATCCACACACCAATGCGCTTCGGACTTCACAGGAGAAGTCGGCACGAAGACGTCTTTTACTTCGAGGACTGGCCCCTCCGCTTAGGGTTCCCCCTTCCACGCCCCTTGCTCGGCCCCTTGGAGTCCGAGCCCTCGATGTACTTGATCAGTTCGTCGATGCTCCTCGAGTCGACGCTGCTGCGCTCCCCGGCCGTCTTGCTGGCATCCTGCCTCGCGGCTCCGGGCCCGTGGCCCAGCGCCGCCCTAGGCGCCGAGACGCGCACGCCGGCCCTCAGCCTCCTGGCCTGCACGTCCTTGGCCTGTTTGGCGATTGACACGGCATTCTGCGTCAGCTGCTCCAGCCAACTCTCCGCTTCCTTGGTGTTCTTGTCCTCGGGTCCCAGCTCTGCCAGGAAGATGTTGTACGACTCGCGCATGCGGTTCACCGCTGCCTTGGAGTCGTGGTCGAGCGCCAGTGCCTGCGCGAGTTGGAAGAGCAGCGTCGCGGCGTTGATCGACGTCTTGCCGAAGACGTTCTCGCAGATGCGGAGCGACTCCTCGAACCAGAGGCGGCTCTCGTGGTAGGCCTTGAGGTGCTGCAGCATCACGGCGGCGTTGTTGACCGTCGTGATCGAGTCCGGGTGGTCGGGTCCGTAGATGATCTTCCACAGCTGGAGCGCGTGCCGGACGTGGCGCAACGCCGTCTTGGAGTCGCCTGCCTGGTGCACGAAGAGGCCGAGGTTGAGGTAGTTGAGGAGCGTCTCGGGCGAGTCAACGCCCACTGTGCGCTCCGAGACTACAACAGCCTTCTTGGCGAGCTCGACCGCCACATCCTTCTCGTCCATCTGGAAGTACAGCATGGAGAGTGTGTTGTACGCCCGTGCCACCTCCGGGTGCACGATGCCGTAGATTTGCTCGTGGAGCGAGAGAGACTCGAGGAGCAGCTCCTGGCCCAGCTGGCGCTGGTTCTGGATGATCGAGATGCGTCCAGCTTCGAGTGCCTCCTCAGCGAGGGAGCTGCGGGGCGCAGAGTGCTTGACGATGGGCACGATGTTGAGGATATCCTCTGCAATGAAGGTGGTATTCGGCGCGCTCGGTAACGTCGTCGCAGGGGAGCCGTCGCGCGGCTTCTTGCTCTTCTTCTTCTTCTGCTGACCCTCGCCAGAAGACCCGTTAGTCGGTGCTTGCGCGGGCGCAGCACTAGCAGGAGCTGCGGCTGGCGCTTCCGTGCCGAAGTTGTACTCCTTTGCCTGGATCTGCAGACCCAGCTTGAGAGCGATCTCTCGGAGGAGCTGACGCGGTTTGGCCTGCTCCACCCAATCCTCTGGCAACTCGTATCTGAATCGGCGGGTCACCTGTTCCTCGATGCTCTCCTTAAGGCTCTGGGGGGTGACCTTCGCGAACGACAAGTCGGCGTCAGAGTACAGGGTCTTCATGGAGGGGTCAATGTCCGCCGTGGGTTTCGCGTTAACCCGGAAGCCGAGGAGACAGTTAAGGAGGTGAGAGATGCAGGAGGAGGCAAGGGTGAACGGGAGGAGGCGGAGGTAGGCGGCGACGACGTGCTTGAAGGCACGGGTGACCATGTCCTGAACGCAGACCTCCTGGAGACACCTGAGGCGGGGATCTGTGCACTGAGAGGCAATCTTCCCGAGGTATCGGATGTTGATACCACGCTTGTGGAGCTGCCGGCTTAGCGAAGAGCCGTCCATGGGGAAGCCGGCGTCGGACTCAACCAGGTCGCGGAGGAAGGTGGGGATGATATTCTCGCGCAGGTACTGGCACACATCGCGAACCTGCTTCTCGTCGGCCTCGAGCTCGGCCTTCTCCTCCTTTGTCTGGGGAACCTGGCCACTGAAGACGTCCGGGTTGAGGGCAAACTTGAAGCCGGAGAGATCAATCTGTTCCTTGGCCGGTTCCTCCTTGGACTTCTCATCCTTTTCCTTCTCATCCTCCGACTCCGAGTCGCTCTCTTCTTCCGACGAATCATCGCTATCCTCATCAGACGAGTCGCTGTCCTCCTCCTTCTTCCCCTGCGTCACCTTCTTGGCCTTGGTGTTGCCAGCCTCCTCCTTCGCCTTCGCCCGGCTCGCCAGCTCAGCATCCACCCACTCCTTCATCTTGTTCCTATAGTATAGGTCGACAAGCTCTGGCCGCACGACAGTCATGCGGTGGGGGTAGCTATCAGACTCGTCCTCATCCTCCTCGGACTCCTCCAGCCACGCAATGTCGACCGGCGAAACGCGATAGAGATCCAGGACGTACTTGCGCCCGTCGGTACCCAGGAGACCCTTTGTCTCCACGCTCGCTTCGAGATCGAACCGCTTGCCGTCCTTGTCCCAGACGGGGTGCTTCTTGACCTTAAGAGCGCGCGAGAGCTTCTCGAAGGTCGGAACGAAGCGCTCGTCGGCTGTGACGACATCCTTCCCGTCGACACCGCCATAGTCGATCTGGTGCTCGCCCTCCTCCCGCTGCTTGAAGATGCCGGGCACGATGCTCTGGCCCACGACCCGCTTCCCGAGGTAGTCCACGACCACAGTGGCGGCCGTGAAAAGCCCGTCAATGTCAAGCTGGTTGACTAGACGAACGCCAGCAACGTCCTTGCTAGTTGCAACCCTAGCGGCCTCGTCGCCGCCCTCGGCAGTGAAAGTGCCTACGCCATCGGCGCCAAAGGAAAAGAAAACGTTGTTGTGCACAAAGATCTGCGCATCGAGGCATTCAGTCGGGTTGAGAGGCGGAATCTCACCGCGCGCCACCATCATGGCTCCCCGGGTCGCGGCGTCGATGTAGTCGGCGAAGAACTTGGACAGGAGCCGCTCCCTAAAGACCCTATCTTGGACGGACTCCTTCGGGTGCTCTCTAGCCGACTGGAACTCCTCGTTCCAGTCCCTCAGGGTATCGGCATTCTCGATGCCCCCAATCAGGTAGGTCTCCTGCGAGCGCGCGGGGTCCGAGGCGTGGGCGACCTGGGGGGCCGTCGGGGCAGGGACAGCCCAGGGGGCGGCGGGGATGGCGTGGGTGATCTGGAAGGCGGCAAGGGGGTCCTTCTGGGCGTTGATCTCGTGGAGCTTTGTTAGTGACTCAGAGAAGCTGGGTGATAGCTGCTGTAGAAGGTTCAGCAGCGAGTGGGAGTGCTGGCCCTTTGGCGGCGCCTTCGGGAAGGGGTCGAACTTGGCGTTAGAGGACTTGTTCACGTAGAATCCCGATACATGCGCTGTGATCTGGTGCTGGTCACCCTCATTGGTAGTCGCAACAAGGTAGAGCAGGTGGCCCTTTTGACGCAGGTGGCAAGGAGGCGGGTGCCACGGCGATAGGGCAATAGACTTTATCGTCTTGGGTGTCACGTCTTCGGACTTCGGGACGAGCAGGGAGAGAGAGGGGGTGGACTGGAACTCGTAGTCGGCAACGGGGGACTGCTGTGCCGCAGCCTCGTCGGCCTGGTCGGGGGCCTGATCGCCCAGGAGGGAGGCGCCTGGAAGGATGCCATAGGTGATGTCACACCGGTCTCCGGCGGCGCCGATGAGCTCCCGGATGCGCACAAAGTGCAGGCGGGCCTCCCGCTCCGTGTAGGGGTCCTCAACGAGCTTTATCTCGGGCTTTGCGATGAGGCCGGGCACCTCGGACAGCGATACGAAGTCGTTGAGGCGCTTGCCCTCGTGCTCGAGATGGAAGCACGTGTATTGGAATGCGGCGGGGAGGTCGATGAGGGACTGCCGGACTTCGTGGACTTGTTCCTGGGAGGAAACCTGCGGTGGTCGTCAGTGGAGCTCCTGAGACAGAGAATGGACAGGGAACGTGGATAGGGCGGTACCTACCTGCACCTGGATCTTACTCGAGTCATGGGGCAGAGTGACGGTAAGAGTCACGATGGCTTGGGGTGTATTAGTACAGGAAGTTTGGCCACCCGCAAGGTCGAGTACAGGACAACGTACATTCGGCAGCCTCGGTCTGCTCGTCCCCGGCCGGGGCCCGGACCTCCTGTGTTGAAGGCCCATTGGTCGCGGGAGTATCGCGGGGAGTGCCGTTCTCTACAAATAGGAAAGGCATGTTAGCAGCACGAGGTGGTAAAGGCAGAAGCGGCACGCTAAGCAGCTGCTGTCCTTCTCCTCCAGCTTGACGAACCTTTGGCGTGAGAGGGCGAGGCTTCAGCTTGGGCCATTGTCACAGGAAGGGTACCGTGGTACGGGAAGTTCGATTCGTAGACGTTGACGGTACACAGAGGCGGTGGAAAGCTCGGAATAAAGCTAGAAGCAGCAACAGGAAATCCCAGATCTCTCTAAGTCCTCCCGCTCAAGAAAGCTCGAATAGAAGTAGAAAGCATACAAGGAAAAAGTAAGGGGTTTAGAGAAGGCGCAAAACGGCCGGTATTGCGGTGAAGCGGCAGGGCCAATTGCAGGTTATTAAAGATTGGTATGTCCGGGTTTTTGGCCATGCGAGAATCGTGACAACCAGATTTTTTTTCCTCGACTTTTTTTGGCAGCTTGCATCACAGTTACGGCAAAGTTCGGGATCGGGGGCTGTACTCAGGTGGCGGCAGCTGTGGGTGGAGGGGCAGGACACTCCCGCACTCCGGCAATTGGCTGCCGCGATTCGTCTCTTCCGGACAGACGGGGGCCGATTGGGTGCTAGTCCCAAATGGGAAGATTATAAACATGGCAACCCCAGGCCCCTGACTTCACGCTCCGCAACATCACTGTCTGAGAGAGAGCCGCGTCCTCAACTCACAAATTACGAGAAATATCGTCACCATAATTACGAACCCCCACCACTTTATACCGGGAAATTATTGCTTAGGACGGTTTATGTTACTGTTCTAGCCGCGTTTTTCGACGTCCATTGCCCGTTCTTCCTTCTCTCACCTTCAACCTTAGCTCACATACTCACATATCGGCGAAATTGGAGATAGCGAGCACCTGGATGTCTTAGGACTCATTCTCATGTATCAATAGTGTGCGGACTACATGGAGTAATAACGTCCCTAGGATCGTCATTATTCACCATCATGGATATCAGCCCGAGTATAGAACGTTCACGACGCCCGAGAGCGAACACTGCTGGAGAGGACCAGACCTGGACCGCCGCGAAATGCCTTCGGCTTCTTCGCCCTATTCATGTCCGTATCGGAAACCTACGACAGTTGGCTGCGGAATCGGCAATCGCAACACATGAAACGAAGCCGCAGAAGCCGAGCTTTCTCAGGACCGGCGGGAAGAAGCATTCATTGTCGGATGATGAGTGGGATCCCTCGGCGAACAAACGCTCTAGGGTTACGTACGCACAGAGAAGGCGCAAGGCGAGTCGGCATAGCGATCCGGGACAGCCGAGCACTTCTCAGGTCTCGAAAACTCCCAAGGTGGCCCGCCCAGCGCCTCGTGGTCCTAACACGCCCGGGAAGTTCCTGATCACTACACCTATGATTCAAAAGATAAAGGGTTCTCATATTTCTCCTCATCCGCTACCTGCCGAACCGTCTGCGCCGTGCCGAAGGGAAGCATGCCCCGGCGCCATCAGCAAGCCAGGGCTATCGTATCTCCGACAAGACATCCAGGATCTCAAGATCACCCGCGCCGCCACTCAGGCCCGACATGAAGAGGCTCTTCTTCAGGCTCTCGATGCGCTGTTTCGCCACGCCGCCAATCCACCGACAGAAAGCGCCTCGAGGTCCCTCGTCGCCATGTGCCTCCGCCAAGCGCCCCGTCAACTAAAGCGAATCGAGGAGTGGGACGCGAAGGAGGCCGAAGAACGCGGTGAAAAGTCGGCCCTGACAGCGTCTGACGCCATGCCGGAGATGTATGAGCAGATGGAGAGCCTGGGTGGAGGAGCGGGCTGGCGGGCGTTGAGGCACATGGTACGGGCGCACGCGATTCGGTCCATCAGCGATAGTATCACAGAGGGGTTTATCGACTTTTCGTTTACAAGGGTTCTAGTCAGGCTCTGTGTCCACTGGCGCTGTTTTGACGAGGCGACGACATTATTCGAGTCCCTGTTAGAACGGCACTACCCCAGGGAAGAGTCCCAAGACGACGTGCCGCCCCCATCCAGAAAACTCATGGAACCCCTTGCCTACTTCATCACGCTCTGCTTGCACCACGAACGATGGTCTGACTTGTTCGACATGTTGTCCCGGTTGGTCGTCGAAAACCGTATTTCCGGGGAATGGTTGTGCACTAAGACCTTTGAGCCAGTCTGGGCCGCCCTGAGCAGGAGGCTCGTGAACAATGGGCGTCTATGTCCTTGGACACTCAAGTTTTTCCACGAGGCGATTCGATCACTGGCGTGCTATCCCCCTACGCCGCAAGTGGAGTCTCCGCGTCGCGCGGCGAAAGACTCGAAGCAAGCTGCGCCGTGGCAGATGTTTGTCAGTACTATTGGTGCTATTACCGCCGTGGCGCTTCTGTCAGTGGAGAGGGGTGGTGAGGCGAGCGGGTCGCTTCGTCGGAGTGTGATTTACGCGCTGGATGGATCACTTGCGAAGCTGCCACCGCGACGGCCGTCGCAAACGCTCCAATACCGGTCTCTCCTAGAAGTTGCAGTCTGCACAGTGTCAAACAACGGGGACGAAAACAACAGGAATGCCTCACCAACGACGTTACCTACGAGCACGAACACGAACTACACAAGGAGCGCAGAAGCGAACCGACGGCTCTACGAAGGCGCTGTATCTCTCATTTGTTCCGTCGCCCAGCACTGTAGCCGCGGGTCGTCCTTGGCTCCCCACCAGCACCTCCTCACGATATGCGACTCGATGACCCACGTGAGCCTCGTCGGGCGGTCTATGGACGACATCAAGAGAGACGGCGCATTCATACTCGCGCAGCGGACGAGTGATTTACGGGACCTCGCCTTTGCGGAGAGTAGTCTGCCAAAAATGGATAACAAGAGCACGTCACGAGACAGGAGCGCAAGGTCTGCCAGTTGCGAGGGCGACGAGACAGATGGCGGGGCATCTGCGATGACGCTCTACTCGGGATGGAAGTGGGACGAGGGGATCAGCGAGTGGATGGTCTGCACGCCAGGGCCTGCACCGGCCCCTGCCCCGACGCTTCAAAAGCCGTGTCGCGAGGTCCTTGCCCTGAAGACGAGATTCGGCAGACTTGTGTCGACTGCGAGCATCCAGAGCCAGACACGAACAGCGAGACCGAGGAATGTAACTCGCATGAAACCCGCAAGGCGCGAGCGAACGGTAGACAGGGACGATTCGACATCTGAGGACGAGATGGCACAGGTAAGGAGCGGGTGTGGAGGTCCACTGGCAAGCAAATCGGCTCGAGGACCTGCGGTTGTCGCGGGACGTCCCGGGGCGCGGCCGCACACGAAACCTAGGCTGAAGATGGTGCGGAAGATTTCGTCGTGGGGTGGGCTCGGAAGCAGCGATGACGAATTGCTGCTGTGATGCCGGATACCCATTGTCGTGTCAAGTTGCAGCTCGGGGAACACCAAGCGCCCCCTCCCTATGGCATGGAAGGCGTCTCGAATGCACGGTCTAAATGATCTGCGTGTAGTAGGAAACATGTCGGCACGACTTGTCGGTTTCATCGGCGATCGACGTGGGGAAGGCCCGTCTGAAACAGATGGGCCGATTACTATTACTGGTGCTCACTTTTCGTTGCCGCGAGCCTCCTGCGAGCGTACCTTGTTCTGGAAGAGGCTGTTTGAGCAGGATTGAGTGAGGATTAGAATTGGGATGTTAAACTGTCTTCCTTGGGACATCGGTTAGAATCATTGTGGAGTATGGTTTCTTGCATTGCGGGCACTGGAAACTCGGTGGTTAGGCTATGTGTTGGAGTTATATGTACCTCTACGGAGTATGGCGTTGTTAGGAGAGGCATAGTTTTTTTGTTTTTTTTTTTTTTTGACAATCCAAACACTTCAACGTTGCATCCCTGTTGGAGCTCGAGATGCCAGACACGCATTTCGCTCTTGGAGCGTGCACCGTAATGAAGGGCGGAATGACAGCGTCGGAAATCCTTGGCTGCGGTTCATCTGGGCCGAGACGGGTGACATTCCCCAGGCGTCTACCAGGCCGGCGGAGTCGAGACCACAATCCCCCGCGCACAACCGAGGATCCACGGGACCCAGCAGACTGGTGATGTCGCCATGCTGGGCTGTCTCAGACCGACCAGGGAGCGCACGGTGATGCACCGTCTTGGCGCTCGCTCCATTCCGGGGCGCAAATTCCATCAATCGTTGGCGTTATTGTGGAAAGAGATCCATCGTCGCACTGCTACAACGCAATTTTAGTGGCCCGCCGCCCTGATACTTCAGTGTGGTATCCAATGTATGTGAGACGGGTGGCTCCCGGCACTTTGGACGAAGAGGATTGAAGGAGACTCCACCCCTTCAGAGATAAAGAGTTTTCCATCGGGAAAGCAGCGTGGCAAACCGCCCGAATGGACAGAGGGGTTCGAGTTCCCGTCGCGCATTTCTTGTCGAAGTATAAATGAAGCCCTGCAGCTATTATCGTAACCGGCGGAATGCAAAGAGTTCCGGGCGGGATTATGCAGCTTTGTCGTCGGACCCTCACCTTTCGTGTGACCGGCAGGCCGGGCGCTGGAATGAGACGGGACATGCGTGGCCAAGGCCAATTAGGGTAGCTGCAAGACGCAAATTGATGGCGCGTCGACTTGCAAGAAGCCGGCCCTTCACACGGGCCAACCCCGGGCATTGTGCCGCAGATGAAAGTGGTCGTTTCCAGAACCCGCGTAAATTGGACAGATGGAGGTGGTATTATCGAGGGGCGTACAGGGCCAAAGCTTGATTCCAACCCTCAGCCTCCCCCTTCCACTCCTGTACGATAGCGGCGTCTCTATGCGGTCGTGCCAAGGACAAGACTCGTGGGAATGCGTCATGCAGATCTCGTCAGTTATCCAGAAGACGAGAGTGACGGGAGCTGGCGATCGTGAAGGATCTGATAGCCACAAATCCACCCTCAGCATACGATCCAAGTGGGTGGGCCATCCCGACCCTGGCCGAGAAGCCGCCATCCAAGCATGTCGTCCCATACCTCCCATCACACCCCCCAATAACAAGGAAGGGCTGCCGGGCGAGGCCGTCTCCACTTGCCCGGTGGGAACGCTGTTTCAAGATATGTTTGTGGAGAGGGCCGAAAGTGCATGGTGGCGTCGACAGGAAACCCTTGAGGCTCTCTCATTCGTCATGTCTTGGCGCGGCCCCGAACGAAAACAGGATCGGGCGAGCCCCGATTTTCGCAGCTTGCGCAGGGGGACCTGGTAGCGGGGATGGTGCCTTGAAAAGTTCTGCCGGGGGGCTGTGTCAGAGTCAGCCACCAGCCAGCTCAGGGTTGGATGACATTGGGCTAGCACAGATGAGTAAGTCCGTGTCGGCGTGCCCCGCTTTGATGACGGAGAGGGTGCACGTTGCATAATTTATGCAGGAACAACACTCAGGCATGACTGCTCACTCCAGCCGCCACCTTTGTTCGGAAACAAAACACTCTCCCACATTTTCAAGGCCGCACCAACGGCCGTTCGGTTTGCCAAGCACCTATTCTTGTGGCCAATCCTAGGGTAACAGCAGTCTCCGTCTGCCCATGCCGGAAAGAGAGGCTAAAAAGGCGGCGTACTCTAATCGTCCTTGGTCACTGCTTAGCATTGTCGATAATGCAGCTAGCTCGCCTTTGCGACAGACTAGAAGGATTTGTGCTCGTGGGCGAGGAGTTTTCAGGACCAACCAGCATCGTCCTGAACGAATTTCTTGGCAGTACAGAGGGCGTCGGGTGCAGTGACAGCCAATCATCCTGCCCTGTCCCCTGAGCGTTCGTGCACGCCCCTCTCGTCAAGGCCCCACCCACCCCTCGACCCGGGCTCCAATTTCCTCGGATCTGGCTCTGATCCTGGTCTGTCCATCCCGTGTCTGGCATGGCGTGCCGATCTGCGAGGATCCCCCAGCGGATCGCCTCGAGGTGCCTGCTTCCGGGCCACCCCCCCTTTTCAATCGTATAATATCCATTTCCGCCCTCGTGTCTCTCCCTCCTGTCTTTTTTTGTCTGCCTTTCTGTTCTTGGACATGCTCCAGTGAGGGATAGATTGCCCTTTGTGTGAACACCTTGTGTTTCTCTGTGGTGTTTTTATTCTTCGCCTGCGAAGACACAAGGGTCCGTCTGCCCAGCGCATTGACTTCGTCCCTTCCCTTCGATTCCTTGGCTGGACCAGTAGTACCCGTTGATCGACGCGCCCAGATTAAGAGCTGCTCCCCCCCAAATTCTGGTTCTCTCCGTGGTACCTCCTCCACCACTCGGATTCTCCAGCCTGTCTGTGGCAGTGAACCTTCTCACCCTTTCTCCTTCTTTGCCAAGGCTCACCTTACCTTTGGCCTTGTTTTCTTTCACACACATCGACATTCGTCCTTTGTCTTGAGGGCGAAAGCGACGTGAAAGGGGTTGTTCGATGACATAGATACGCAAGTGGTAGATCGACATTCTTCCTCACTCGCGAGGAACGACACAACCACACCTGGGAGAGGTTGACTCCTTTATCCCGACGCTACTCTCCTTCTCGAAGCATCGAACCCGTCCATTCTTTACGAACTTTTCGCTCCTTCGGCCTCGAATTTCGAACACTGAATATGTCAGACCAGAACCAACCCCAGCAGGCTGCCGCCGGCGGCGGTCAGAGCGGAGGAGGAGGACACGGCGGAGCGCTGCCCCCGGATCCCAACATCATCGCTGCGCACAAGGCCTTCACGAGGTACCTCTTCATCGTCTGCGGCTCCGTCGGCTTCGCTCTTTTGGTGTGGCGCCTCTACAACCTGTTCATCCAGAAGGTCCGTCACGTCGTGTGCCTTAACAATGAGAAGCAGCGGTACTTCGCTCTTCCCCACTCGAAACTCTCCTGGATCAAGCGGAACGCGCTCTACGCGCCCGTTTTGAGGAAACGCCACAACCGCGAGATCCAGATGAGCTCGGCCGTCAACTTCGGAACGCTTCCCACACGACTCGAGACCTTGTTCCTCATTCTGTACTTTGCGACGAATGTTATCTTCAGTGTTGTTGGCGTTCCCTTTACTGGAGAGGAGGTCAAGGCCGCTTCTACTTTCAGGGACCGGACCGGTATCCTCTCTGTCGTCAATATGGTAAGTGAGAAGTCATTGAAACCATTAGCCCTCTCTAGGATACTAACCAGAGCTAGGTCCCCCTGTTCCTGATGGCCGGCCGAAACAACCCCCTGATCACGATGCTTGGCATGTCTTTCGACCAATTTAACCTTCTCCACCGGTGGTTCGGCCGTATCGCCGTTCTCGAAGCGCTCGTTCATACCATCGCCCACATCTGGAAAGCCACCGCCCAGTCGGACTACGCCACTGCATGGGCTGCCGTCTGGGCTGCCCCGTTCATGTTGTACGGCTTTATCGGAACCGTGGCTTTCCTCGCACTCGCTGTCCAAGCTAGCAGCCCGCTACGCCACGCCTTCTACGAGACCTTCAAGCTTCTTCACATCGGTCTTGCAATCGCCGCGACCGTCGGCGTCTGGTACCATCTCAAGCTCAAGGATCTCCCACAGCTCCCCTTCCTCATCGCCGCCATCTTCTTCTGGGGCTTCGACCGCTTCGTGCGCCTAGTCCATATCGTATACCGCAATGTCGGCAGGGGCGGCACTCGCACTGTCATTGAGGCCCTCCCAGGCAATGCCCTCCGCATCAATGTCACCATGGCACGTCCGTGGACCTTCAGACCGGGCCAGCATGCCTATCTGTACATGCCCAGCATTTCGTACTGGCAGTCGCACCCCTTCTCCGTCGCGTGGGCCGAAGATGCAGTGGACCCCAACGTCGAGAAGCTCGCCATGACGCGCCAGGATGTCAAGTCCTCCCAGACGTCAACCATCTCCTTCATCGTGCGCGAACGGACGGGTGCCACGCACACGATGTACAAGAAAGCCATGGCCAGCCCCGACGGACGGTACCAGACCAGGTGTTTTGTGGAGGGCCCCTACGGCGAGCTGCACAGCCTCAAGTCGTACGGCACGCTCATGCTTTTCGCAGGCGGCGTGGGCATCACACACCAGGTCCCTTACGTCAAGCAGCTCGTAGAGGGCTACGCGAACGGCACGGTGGCGGCACGTAAGATCGTGCTGGTGTGGACGATTCAGTCGCCGGAGCACCTCGAGTGGATCCGGCCCTGGATGACCGAGATCCTCGCCATGGAGCGCCGGCGCGAGGTGCTCCGCGTCATGCTCTTCGTCTCGAGGCCGCGGTCCACTAAGGAAATCCACAGCCCCTCTGCTACGGTGCAGATGTTCCCCGGACGGCCCAACATCGAAACGCTTATCGGCATCGAGGCCGAGTCGCAGATCGGCGCGATGGCGGTCACGGTGTGTGGACCGGGGACGCTGAGCGACGAGGTGAGGAAGGCTGTGAGGAGTCGGATGGCATATACTACAATCGACTTTGTGGAGGAGGCGTTTACGTGGTAGACGGGGAACACGGACCTCAGGGCCTACAGGTATTTTTTCGAGTGTACATATATTTTGGGGATCATCTTTGTTTCAAAGTCTTTCGTTTACGCTTGTTGGATGGGAAAGGTCTATCTAGTCATGATGAAACTTCTTGACATATCCATGGATCCCCCTACCCAAGTGACTGTAGAAGGGAAGGCTGTGGTAAAGCCGTGATGTCCGTATCACCAGTCACTCGGAAACTGCGTGTTGGTGCCCGCGCTCAACAAGCCCCATTTCCCCAGACTGAAGTAAACAAGCTGATTCTCTGATCTTGTGGCTCGTAGATAAGCGAGGTGTAAGGGCAGTGCCTCGGCACCCTCCGGAGTTGGCTGCTGCCATTTCCCTCATTCACCTCTTGCGCACTTGAAGGAACGATCCAGGCAAAACTCTGGAATAGGATGTCTGAGACTGTTGCGCCAAAGTCACCCGGGTGACGTGTGGAGTCGGGTGTCCCGGCAATGACGCTGAATGAAATGAGTTTCACCCGGATTTGCGACGCCCATTCAGCCTTTGCGAAACAATGAAACAAATGACGAGAACCGCCTGGGTGGTTTGCTTTCAAGCAGCCCGCAGCTCGTCATTCATGTGAGCACCGAACCAGGCGGTGATTGGCGGGCTCATCACGTAAGCCCCCCCTTCGTGACAGGCCGATTGTTGGCCTCCTCAGTAGGTTGGCCCCCGCCAAACTACCTCTCAGGTGGTAGCCTAATGCTATGGAACACCCCGCTGGACCCGCCTGAGCTCCGCCCTCACTACTGTACCTTCGGGTGAACCCCATCTCAACCCGACGACGTCACATCATTACCCCCCGACCGGCTGCCAGCATTCGTTTCCACCCAAAGCTTCATTTCTGCGCCGCACTCGCCCCTCGGATATCCCCATCGCCCTCTATATACAGGACAGAAAAGGGAAGTTGTCTTTGATTTCCAAGGGGGAATATCATCTCGGACACTCGAAGGGGGCCAGACGGTCGGATAAGGGAGATAAGCGCCGACCATGGGCCTCACGTACAACACCTACCTCGATGGGAAGCACGTCTACGGGTGCAAGAACTGCAAGGCCCATCTCGCGAACCACGAAGACATAATAAGCAGGGTGAGGTCTCCCCTTTTCTGTCCCCCGTACCATCCAACACGCTCTCCTTCCCCCTGTCCTTCCCTTCCGCTCACCGAAACCCCCGCTCTTACACAACCCCGCAGAACTTCCGCGGCCAGCACGGCAAGGCCTACCTCTTCAACACCGTCGTCAACATCGACACGGGCGAGCCCAGCGACCGCAGCATGACTACTGGCCGCCACATCGTGCGCGATATCTCATGCCGCGGCTGCAAAGAGACAGTGGGCTGGAAGTACGACAAGGCTTACGAGAACCCGGAGAAGTACAAGGAGGGCAAATTCATCCTCGAGGCCGAGCTGCTGTGCCAGGTTAGTTGAGGGTGGGTTTCTCGCTTCATCTTCGTCGTCTCCTCGGTTTTATCGTCATGCGTCGGCTCTACTGTGGGCGGGGTTTTATTGAGCGGTAGTGAGATTGGGCACCGAGCAGGGTAGGAGTTTGGCGGAGTTTCGGGAGTTTGATATTCGGGACTGGGTTGGGGTTTAGGATGGGGCGCATGCGTGATTGTATTATCAGCACCTTTTAGGATTCATGATTCTCTATTTTCACTTGCTCTCGCGCGGGACCCGGGGCTTTTTTTTCGTTGAGTCAGACTCTAGTTATGAACGTGGCGCCTCGTGCGATGTGCCAAGTCCTATACAAAGTCTAGTCGAACATGCATGAGGAAACAAACTGAGCCGGAGTTGATGAAGCAATACGCCAGACTCCCAACTCAAATATCAGGGCTTGTAAAATCACGAGCCCCAGACAACACCACAGCCCAGCATCTACAACACCCCGAACTCCTATCTACTGATCTCATATCTACTGGTGCTCAATCGGCTCCTCGGGTAACAGCTCCCTCACCTCCTCCTCGGGCTCCAGCCACTTCATCGGGGGTTTGACGACCCCATTGAACAGGAACGTAAAGTACACGAGCAGCGCGAAGCCCACAACCTGCAGCCACTTGAACGTCTCCCAGTGGAGCCCCAGTGACACGATCCAGATGAAGAGCGTGCGGCAGGTGTCGATGGTGGATCGCGACGTGGCACTAACGCTGCGGGTGACCGATAGACCGAAGAAGTTGAAGCCGCTGGAGAGGTATTAGCGTACAGTCGTAGAGGTAGATGGGAGAGTATAAAACAAAAAGACTTACCCAATGCTTATCATGATAAAGATGCTCGACACCCAGAGCTCCTTCTTACTCGTCAGCTGTCTCCATCCCTCCACCATGTCGAAGTATCCGTATCGTCCGGCCTCCGTCCGCCCAATGATGAGGTGGAGGATCACCATGCCTAGCAGCGTAACAGCGAACCCAAAGATGCCTTCCCACCCCACCACGCGGATCGGCTCAATCGTTGACTTCTCGAGCAGCCACTCTTCCAGCACGAACTGGGTCGCCGTGAAAATCTGCGCACCCGCGATGAGCAGCACACCCACAACAGCCAGGATGGCGTCCTTCCCAATTTCCGCGGCATCCGCCAACCCCTCCGCTTTCTTCTGGTCATCGGGCCAGATGGCTCCGGCGAGCCCGACGATGCCCACGCCGAGCATGACGCCAACGAGGGAGATCCACTGGAAGAGGAAGAGCTTGCGGCCCAGGAAGAGCACGCTGAAGAGGCCGACGAAGAGGACGAGGGCGCCGCGCGTCATCTGGTAGATCGAGGCTGCGACCATGAGCAGGCCCGCGTTCATGAGCGTCGTTCCACAGATATCGCAGATCGCGGGGAGGGCTAGGAGAAGGATGCGATAGCCCTTGAAAGTGGTATCGGACTTTACGTCATCGTGGTTCGTCTCGGAGTCATGCGGCGCGGGGGCGTCGGTGTCGGCATCGGCGTCGTTGGTGCTGACGGCTTCATATCCGGCAGACGAGGGGGATGAGGTCCCGGAGAGGAAGCGGCGGTAGAGGGCGCTCGCGCCGACGACGAGCCAGCAGCCCATCTCGCCGACAAACATCTGCGCCGTCTGCAGGACGGGTTGGTGGAAGAAACGCCGGCGGGTCGGGTCCGGGTCGTCGCAGTTACGGGCACAGAGGTTGTCCTAAAGGGTCTTGTCAGAAGAAGTTCGCTGGGAAGGATATGCGTTAGAAGGATAGGTGGACGCACCTGGTACTTGGTGAGGAGGGTGTTACAGACGCCCGTTACCAGCATCATGGCCACCAAGAACGGGATCAAGGCCCTGGACGCCATCGTGACGGCTGGGCGGGGAAGAGATAGCGATGGGAAGTAGGACGCGGTACTCTATTGACACAGCATGTGCAAGGCGTTTGTGTACGGGTCGAAATTCAGAAGATGATGAAAAGGATAGGATGAAGGAGGGAAGGAGTTGGGCCAGCTCTGAGACCAAGCTGCCGGCGCTGGTCACTTGATACCTGACACGATAAGCTTCGGGGCTGCCTGCGGCGCAGCGAGCTGGCCAACCTGCAGGGGTCTCGGCGAGTACCTGTTTGGCCCGCCCGCTCTCTACCTTCCCTTGCGCCCGCCTATTGAGTCATGTGGGCACAATGGCGGGCCGCTAACCGAGCTCCCCCAGTTATTGTTCCAGCGGCGTCACCCTCTGTAAACCCGCTTCATTGAGGACAGGACGCCTGCACAATCCACCAATTCCTCTCTATTGACGCCCTCTTTGGAATATATATTGACAACCATCCAGTTTACACCCAAGGCGATTATTTGGCCATATGAGCCATATTTTTCTAAATATCCAACAAAATAAAAGGGACCCGGGTATCTGTTTTCCAAAGTGCCCAAAAATCCAAACGCTGTCGCTCGCCTGTCGCTTCGCTCTTATCAGGAGGTTATTACGTAGAAAGATATGCATGATCGTAATGCCCCGTATTGTTGAGGCTAAGATCCCGTCCGCTCACGCCTTCTCTGGCTTAGGCTTTTTGTCTTTGAGGTTATTCTTGTAGGGCACACGTTAGCAGTATTCACAAACTGCAGTATAAGTGACCGCCAAACTCACATAATGGGGAATGTTTAGCTCCTTATCGCGAGCCAGGCGCTCCTTGTCCGCCTCCGAGAGCGGCACGCCCTCGATAGCCTTGACGGCTTTGCCCTCGAAGAACGCCACGAGCCCTCCCGCGGCAGCGAAGACGATGGCGAGGCCCACGAACAAGCCCACCGACCAGCTCGGCCTATCGTATCGGTTCATTCCCCACATGAAACCCGAGAGTAGGGCCTGCATAAAGGTGTTGAAGCAGTTGGCCCATATCATGAGGTCCATCTTCCACACCTTCGACGGTGGTGCGCGGGTGCCCGTTAAAGGCGCGTCGGGGATGGACGTTATGGGGTAGGGCACATGCGAACCCATCCTCTCAACATCAAAGGACACCTCAATGTTATCCGGTCCTAGGCTGTTGGGAAGATCTTGGGACCCGTCAAGACGGAACCACCCGCGATGAATACCCGCCAGCCTCCTCAACCCTTGCCCCTTCCCCTGGAGTCGGTACTGCATTAGAAAGTACAGGTCGCGAAACCGCCATGGCGCCAGCCCGAAGCCCGTGACACAGAACAGGGCGTTGACGATTTGTGAGTCGTACTCGATCCACTTCCGCCGCGGGGAGTCGATGTGATCGCATGTGGGGTAGCACATTGCCGGTGCAGCATTGCAGAGTAGGAGGAAGAGCATGCCGCCGAAGGCGACGACGAGGAGACCGTAGATAACGACAAAGACGCCGAGAGGCGTAATCGCGAACTTGCCGAACTCTATCGCGCCTAGCTTGAAGGAGGCCGCGAAGCCGTGTGAAGGAGGGAAGTGGTAGCCATTGTCGAAGGGCGCGGTGTCGGTCCGTCTTACCAGTCCTTTCTCCGCCGAGGTACTGGCGGATTTCCTTGCCGACGCCGTCAAGTCCTCGTCATCTTCTCCGTCTCCTGGTTTTCCGCGTTCTTCAGGTGTCCTTTGTTCCTCGCCACCTCCACCCGCGCCATCCCTAGCAACATTCCTAGCAACTTCCTTCGCAGGACTGGTCTGTGCTGCTTCTTGTGCCTGTTGTATTTCGTGTTCATGCTCGTCTGCTTCCTGAGGAGATGTACCGTCGCCTGTGCGGGTGGCTAGCCATGGTGTCGGCGCTTCCTTGGCCGCAACGGATGAGCCCCTCCTGCGACTTCCGGGAGTAGTAACTACCGACGACGCGATCGATCCAGTCGCGGAGAGGAATCCCTGTGGCAGGTCCGACTCTTCGAATGTCCTGGATAGACTTCGTAGCCTCGGCGTGAAAGATGGTGTGCGCGACAGGGGAGAGGACGGCGTGATGGGCGATGACGACGGTGCCTCAGCAGCATCGTTTCCCGCTGTCGCAGTCACTGGTGGGACATTTGTGTTTATGGACGCCATGATCAATCGTGCTGGGTCGGGCACAAGACAAATTAGTGACGCGGAGAGGGCCGCAGGAGGAAATGTCCGCTTTATGGAGGTCGGAAATTCAGGTTTTCTCCCGCCGGATCGCCATGCCGTATTTCGCCCGTATTTAGGGGGCAGCGTCAGCTGTGAGACCGCTTCGGGTAATAACGTGAAAGCAAGAATACGCGTATTAAGCCCGTCGGTGTTCCCCGTCGACAGAGCGGGCGCAGCATCTGTCTGGCGCAGCAGGCGCCTGTAAGTGCGAAGCCAAAGCCCAATTTTAGTGCGTTTCTTGGCAGCTTAACCGCTATAAGGCCTGGCGCGATGAGCCAGACCCGCCCGTAGCTTCATCTCCCGCGGAAACCACAGAGGGCAGCCCAATCAATCCAACAGGGTGGGCCCCGCCTTGAGGCTCGCCACGCGTCTGCTTGGTTGGCCCGATGAGCCCCGCCGTCGGACAACGTCGCATCAACCGGCGGAATTCGCAGGAGACTCTCCGCCGGATTCGCCAAAACCATGATGCCAAGAGCTGCGGTTCGAGTCCTGGACCTGGAGGGCATATTCAGTTTTGATCCGCTCTTCTCGTCTCTTTATCCGCGGGAATGCCCTAGAGCGGATTTCGGTTCCTAGGCAGAATTTCCCTTCCACTGGACGCTTGGTCCTAACTACTGGACAGGGCTTCGAAGACGGCTGAGGCGCCTCCAACCATTGACTCTTTAGCGGCAGGTGGGGCATCGAGAGGCGGCAGCTGCCGTCGACTCTTGCGAAAACTGAGATGGTTCATATCAAATGTTATCGAAGATTCGGTCGCCTGGTTTGCAACCTCTGCAGACACGAGACGGTACAAAGCGGGTCACACACATACAGAGTTGGAATCTTGTGTGTATCGTCTGTGCCCGTACCTGTACACTGGGGTCTTGGCTCGTTACTCTCTTGGGAGAGCTGTGTAGGCCGATGACATCAGAGGCCCTGGGGGATACTGCTGATTGATGTGTCGACGGCTCTCAGACGGTAAGCGAATGTTGTTATATTGCCACCAGATATAAGGAGCATGTCGTGAGCTCAGACACGATCATCACAACCACAGCCGGTCGGTGTGCGACGAATGGGAACAGCAGAGGGTGAAATATAGCCAGCGTCTTGACTTCTGTGACGCACACCGGAAATTATTGGCAGAATGACGACTCGTCCTCCATCCAATGATCGGAACAGGGGCCGTGCGTATACCGTCCACCTATCTGTGAACAGCCAGCGCTGAACGTAGCTAACACGCTTATGTTGTCCCATCAAGCGGTAAGCCCACATCTGAGGAAAGAAGTTCAGTGTTCCACCACGTGGCGTCCCGGTCCGGAAATCAATGCGTTTTAAGGAGACGGGCCTAGTCAATTTCGACGCTTAAATCAATACGACGAGCGCTATTCGGACTGTGGCATTCGGCTAATCATAAAATTTGGCATGAAGATGAATGAGGACTGAAAGTATCGTGAGGCTCTGAGATACATGCATGTACAGATGACTAAGACCTTTTGGGTCCACCGACACTACACGTCTTTTCAATGCGAAGCGACGAATCCTCTTCTCACCCTTGACAAGCAAACACACACAAGTTTACGGGTCCTGATCCCCCCGCTTTTCAGTGAGAGAGACAAGGAATTAACGCACAATATGGCAACGGATGGTGCCAACGGCCTCCCCAGCAGGGACCCTACCGGGAGCGTCCTCGAAAACCTCAGGGACCAACATCACTGGACGAACATTCACACCCACTCTCATACCTCGGATGGCTCAAACCCCCTCCCGAGGACTCTCATAAGCGGCCTGCCCCCGAAACGCATCTACATCCACCCAGACGAGCAAGCCGAGGCCATCGAGATCGAGGGCCAGACGGGGAAGAACCCCGAAGGCACGCAGGAGCCGGAGTACGAGTGGGTCCTCCCTGTGCACATCGACGAGAAGTGGACCATGGCGAGGTTCGCCGAGGTTTTCGATGCCATCGAGGTGCTGCCGCCGTACGCGACCCCGCCTGCGGCAGAGCTCGGACCGAGCGGGAAGGACTGGAGGGGGAAGGACAGGTTGAAGAGAGTACTGATGGCGATGGTGCACGATGACTCGACGGTCGTGTATTACATCATGCACGACGGCATCGTGAAGCCCCGGCAGAATTGAGGGAGATCATGGCGGGAACGAGCGGTCTTACTACTGTACATCCGGATTTACGCCTGGGGAAGATATCCAACGCCTCCCCCCCATTCTACCGCTCGTGTGAAAAGGGGACTCCTGGTTTAAACGGTGAAGACCACCTTCTGGACCTCCATCGCATCAAACATCCTGTACCCCTCCACGGCCTCCGACAAAGGCATCATTTTATCGAACATGAAGCTGCGGCGGGCGTAAGTTTCTCCGGGTGGCGGCGAGGCTTAAGTATCTTGGGTGGAACTTACTCGAGCTTGTCCTGGTTTTTCTCCAGTACTACCAGCGCTTCGTCGAAGATGGCCCGGACGGGGCATCGGCCCATCTGAACCCGGATGTTCTTGCTGCAGGGGTGTTCAGCATAACGGGCAAAGGACTTTGCCTAACGGAAGTCTACTTACCCGTAGCCCTCGTGCCCATCCCAGGGGATCTATACCACCGTTAGCTCTACTCTAGTGCCTAAGTGGAACAACCTCACCTCTGCATTATGGACACCAATGCTGCTAATAACACCGAACGGACGAACGAGATCGAAGGCCGTTCTCAGCGCCGGACTAAGCCCAACAACTTCGATTATGATATCCGCCCCGCGCCCTTCGGTAGCCCCCATAACTCGCCTCCTCATCCCCTCCGGGTCCGTCTTAAAATTAAGCGGCTCAGCGCCTAGCTGCCTTGCCTGCTCCAGCCGACTATCCACTGCATCAATAGCAAACAAATTCTTCGGCCCAAATTCCAGAGCGGAGACCACGGCGCAGAGCCCCACGGGCCCGCATCCAACCACCACGGCCGTGATATCCTGCCTCTTCTTCATGGGCAGCAGCTCCCAGGCGGACTTGGCGCCGTAGTAACCCGTCGGCCAGATGTCGGCCATAAGGACGAGTGTCTTGTCGGATACGGTGGGTGGCGCCTTGACTAGGGTGCCATCAGCGTGGGGAATGCGGACGAACTCCGCCTGGCCGCCATCGAGTACCGCGCTGCCAAAGAGGCGGCTCTCCTCGCAGCGGGAGGTGTGGCCACTTCGACAGTAGAAGCACTTCGAGCTAGAATACAGTTAGGAAAATGAATTTGACGAAACAAACGTGCTCTCTATACTTATACACCCCTGAATACCGGTGTGGCTGAGACCTACCAAGATGTGGTGAAAGGCGAAACTACCTTGTCCCCCACTTGCACACTCTTCACCCCTGCCCCTGCCTCAACGACCGTACCAGTAAACTCATGCCCGAAAATAAATCCTGGCTCCGGCTTCTCGAGCCCCCTGAAGACATGCAATTCCCTTCACCGAGAAGTCAGCCGGATAATTAGATAACGTGGGGACGTGGTGGAGCCCAAGATGCGGGGAAGCCGAGGCAAAGTTTGGAAAGGGGGGAAGGCAGGGACCGTTCTTACGAGCCGCAGAGGCCGCTCGCGCTGACCTTCACGACGGCGTCGCCATCATTTTGCACTAGTTCGAAAGTCAGGATCTGGTTGTGTGGGGTTTATCGGGCCGAGAGGAGACCTGCTTGCCTTTCGGAATGGGGCGATCTTGGACAGCGACCTTGCCGGGTCCTTGGAAGACGACGGCGCGCATCATGGTGTAAGTGAAATGGGTGTCCAAAACGGTACCTTGGGTGGCGGCTGTTGCTCAGAAGTTTGGGTCAGGGTAAAACTATGCGTCGCACGAACGAGGAGACGAATGAGAATGAGCCCAGACTTTTTTGAGATTCCCTGTGATAAAAAATGTTCGGTTGTGGAGAAGAATTTGGGGAAGAGAGGACGTTCGTGGGGCTCTTATTGCTGAACCGGGTAATTGGAAGCGACGGAATGTGGAGGCTCCAAGAGAGTTCGCCGAGGTCGCACACTCCAAGACCGTTAACGGCCGCGGCAACTCACCCTACCCGACGCTTTGCCATGGGGATCTCATCTCGGCGAAGGCCCGACCTGGCAAGCGATGAAGCCTATGGTACAAGCAGTGGCCGATATGCCGGCCCGGGGAGGGGGGAGGTGGCCGCCCGCTCGATCGGCGGGGTCCGGAATTCCAGATTCGCTCAGTTCGGCTTCAGTGTCTCCACGGCACTAGGCCGAGGAATCAACCGGAGCCGATCTTCCCCGGCCATTCCGCCAGAGATAAAGGGAAAGAACCAGACACTCTGCTGTTTGATGGCACGCTAGGATCACTGGGTCGAGGTATGGAGGTTAGCGATCTGCGGCTAACTGCTCGGTTGGATGAGTCGCTTCGTGCCCCCGCTGCAGGGTGCAAGCCATGCCGTCAGAGGACCCGACACTCCGTCCAGAATGGGCAAGCGGCATCCCCCGCGCAGCGCGGAGTGTTCCGTTAAGAAGCAAAACCCCCGGTCCACCCATTCCAGCACCGGCGCCATACGACGTATTCATTCATGACATGACAAAATATGCGCACCTCGAGCTTCCACCGATGACGCCCGTGTGTGACCAGGCCAGGGGTTGCGCTGGTTGGCGGAGGCTCTGTGGGGTGGTCAAGTGGGGGGGCTCCACTTCACTCCAGTCGAAGTTTTCTCAGTCCCTTGGGCCTTTCCCCGCCTCCTGGTTTGCCAGAGCCCGCGGGAGGACGGGGAGACAACCTGGAGATGAAAAGAGGCTGTGTCCGCAGCGGCGAAACGCTCCTCCGTCCCGCTAGACCAGATACTTTGTGTTGACGCGTGCGCGCTCTTGCCTTGGTAATAAGAGCGACCGGAGGACAGGCGGGCAGCACCTAGATTGCCGTCGCTTTACACAGGACGTTTAATAATAACAGGCGCTCTGGTCATAACGGCGAAACTGGAGCGCACGCACGCACCCAGCGCCCGATGCGGCCCGTTATTATTACTCTGGAGCCGGCCGCGTACCTGAGGGAGCCTCAGGCCGCCATGGATCCCAATAGCACGTTTCCGTAAGGGTTTGTATCGTCCAGGTACCGACCTTCCCTCGTGGTCGTCCCCGCTCCCAACTCCAAGTGCGGCAAGACAGATGAATAGGATTTGAGGGTCGTGCCGGCTAGTCGACTTTAAGGTAAAGTGGAGCCGGGGCCCCGTCCAGAAGCTTGGCCTCCCCACCCAGTTGTGGAGGCATCTTATTCCGTTCGGTTGCATCTGCCACGAGTCGCCGATGGGGTCTTCGATGAGTCCGATGGTCGCGCCGGGCTGAGTGCCGTTGATGTTACGAGCTCTCATTTTCCTGTGTGGCTGAGTTCTGGTAGGAGGTGCGGGCGCTGTATCGTGCCTGGTGGGCGCTGGCCTCAGAATGTAGTGCGGTGTGTTTGGTGCCAGCGCGCATTGTCGCAGACGTCAATCGAATGGGAACTCGATGTACTTCGTACCATGACATGGGGTGGTGGTTGCCCGTTGGGGTCCTTTCCTTCCAATGACCCCGGACCCTCTTTCCTTGAGACCCTCCCCAATGTTGGTACAATGTACCATTCTCCTCCCTTCCAGCATTGGCTGCCAGTCTCGTGAGTACCTGTACCTTGTCACGGCCACAAGGTAGGTACCTGGCCAGCTAAGACCGGTCTGCCAGCGACTCTAGTACGGAGTAATTCCTCGGAGTTCTTCCCTCCAGCTTTATAACCAGGAATAATAACACATTAAATGACCCATGGGATGTTACCGAAACTCCGTAACCTTTGCATTTAGCTGGGGTTCGACTTCTAGGATTCGCCCTGCCACTGCCGATCACCCCCTCCCCCCCCTTCTCTCTGTTCCCGTCCTCGACCGCGCTCAGCTCGACGCCGCAAAATCTCCCACAGCCGCAGCAGCCATTCGAACTTCTACTTCGAACCCCCATCCCCCCACGAAACAACAGAACCAAATAAGCCTCAGCCTCCCACCGCAAGCTCTTCGGTCTCTCTCACACCTTGCATCCCGCTGCGAGCGCCACCCACACCCGGAACTTCTATGGCGTTCGTTCCTACATCTGAAACGGATCTCGCCTTCGAGCGTGCTGCGCCAGCACACAAACTCTCCGCTCCTCACCCACTCGTCCAGTTGCGAGCGCCTGAATCGAGCCTGGCTGGCGACTCTTGCGCAACCGTGCGTTCGACGTAGATGTGCAGCGCGCGTGCCATATCTATTACCATATCCACCTGGCGAGCAAGGACTCGACGTCGCAGTGCCTGAACTTCTTTCGACTTACTTCCTATTCGACTGCGAAGCACGCTTGTGGCCGGTACTCGGCCAACCGACGAGTTCACAAGCCCGCCCTAAAATTCGACAGACGGCGATCGCGAGCTTCTGAACCCCCAGACACCGTTGTTGGCCTCGCCCTGCGGCAATCTTGCGCTGGTTGTCGCTTCTCCCAATGGCGAGCTGACACGCGTAGTTCTCTGGACTATTTGTTTCCACTCCGGCCTCTTATGTCTGTACCCTCGCCCTGGCGCGACTCTTTCAATCAACATATGCCTCGAGCTCGGCCCCTGAAGCTGAAGCAATAGGCGGACACGATGTCTTGCAGCAATCCTCTCCTCTATAACCCCGCTCCGGGTCGGGATGCTGCCGACCCGCCACTGAGCGTCTTTCGGCCTACCGACGCTGTCGATCCGGAGCCGCACTACACCAACATCGAAGTGAGTCTCCTCTTTGCTCTTGGAATTTTTGGCTTTCTTCAGAGTTTCTAGAAATGATATGTGAAACCGCTTCTTCACAAGCCACTGGATGCTAATATCTCTTGAAGGACCCGAAACAAGCGAGGAAGGCTGATCTTGCCCACATACTTTCGTATATGGACCCCACCCGAGCCACTGATGACACCGAACAGATCCCCTCCGATGACGAGGACTCCGAAAATGGCCTAAACGTCTACGGGTCTGATATCTGGGAGAAGGGGTCCAACCCTTCCAGTCCAGGCGGCTCAAACACGACCCAGCGACTCCAAGAGGGCGCGAAGCCTGAAACACCCATGAATCTGCAAGAGCTAGCCAGCCAGGCTTTCTCCAAAACCCTTGCGCGCACTGATCCAGCGCAGCCGCCTTCAGAGATGGGCCGGGATCCCTCCGGCGAGGGTCACAAGCCTTCCCTAGCGGTTCGCGAGGCGGCACCCCGGCGCGATAGGCCTACTCTTCCACCTGCGCCTCTCAGGGGCATTAATCAACCGCCGCGGGACTTCCACCCGGCTGCCGAGCACTTCTCACCTAGGCAAGCCGGTGGTCCTCCGGTTCCACTGACTTCGCCAAGGAGTCTTGGTGCCCGGAGCCCAACAAACAGTCTTCCCGCATCCGAATCAGAGCTACCGCCGCTAAACTCTCCTTCCCACGGCGTTAACTGGCTGCCCTCGGTCAAAGAGCTGATGATCTCGGAACCAAGACCTCCAAGCCCCGGTCGTGACGACCAGCCACCCCATCCGCTCCACAGCGCAACCTTCCCTCACTCACTACCTGGGCCGGGGCCGGGACATCCGCCTGTTCCCCCACTTCGCCCGTCGTCAATCTCCGGCCCCTATGGCACCTCTCCCATATCTCAAGACGGAGTCCACCCTGATCTACCATCTCCGCGACGACCATCAGTGATGAGTTACTACTACCCGAGCCCTAACACGAGCAGTGACGGGGCAAATCTCCATAGGCTATCGACCGACTACGGCAGCAACGGCCCTGAGAGCCCTGACGGCGCTTCCGGTCCTGGGGCAGAGTCGGGTGGGGCCGCAAATGATGGCACGTCGGAGGGCACGTACAAATGCACCTTTGAGGGCTGCCAGGCACGGCCCTTCCAAACACAGTACCTCCTTAACTCGCACGCCAACGTGCACTCGCTTGAGAGACCACACTACTGTCCTATTCCTGGATGCCCGCGCAGTAAAGCGGGGCAGGGCTTCAAGCGGAAGAATGAGATGATTCGGCACGGGTTCGTGCATAAGTCGCCCGGGTACGCATGTCCTTTCTGTCCGGATAGGGAGCACAAGTATCCTCGGCCCGACAATTTACAGAGGTGAGCTCAGCGTTTTCCCTGTTTAGACTGGGGGACCTCAGAAAGGAAGAGTACTAACAGACATAGGCATGTCCGATCGAGGCATACGGACATTGATAAGAACGACCCGCGCCTCGTCGAGGTTTTGGCTCAGCGTCCTGATGGTCCGAGTCGTGGCCGGAGACGGAGGACAGCGCCTTCATGACAGCTCTTACTATCCCATTCTGCAGGCTAGCTGTGTCCCAGTCATATCTGATTTGATGATCTAGTCGGTACATATTTGTACATACGGTCTTACAGTTACAGACCCCAAGCAGGCTTGGGCCCCTTATCTTCTTTGTATCGATATTATCATCCATGCCCTGGTGGCGATGTCTCTTTCTTCCACTAGGCCCTCATCTTTTCAGTGGATATCCACGGGAGTTTTTATTGTGAGGGCCCCAGCTCATACCCTCCTTTCGAGAGTTTACTCTTTGTTTCTGGGGCGGCGTTTTTCGGCGCGGGATGGGGAAGGCTTATATACCACTGTTCTATTTCTCCGTTGGACTCCAGAGTGTCTTTCGGGCGGGGGTTACCGGGTTCCGATGATGGATACGAAGTACTTAGAATATACACTGATTTCGAACGTACAGTGCTTGGACCTTGGAGTGCTGAATGACGCGCTGGCGCATAGAATTTCACTTAGGTTAAATCATGTATCATGGCGCCGTATGTATAGCACACCTCGTTTCACTACGAGGTGTCTTTCCACTTTCCCACCTCAACCGGCCCATCTCCCAATATCTCCACCTGGAACGTCTCCTGCCTCCGAATACCGCCAACCCTCTCCACAACAACCCACACCTCCTCCCCCCTTCCCTCGACATCCGAGTCCGGCGTCCTTAGCCCCGCCGTCGGCTCCTTGAACTCCCCCTTCCCGGATTCAGCAAGCACCGTTTCGCTCGGGCCGCGGCCTCTCACCAGCGAGACGCGCAGCGGCGTCGAGGACCGGCGAGGTAGCTCGTTCGGGACCGCTGGCGCGGTGACACTGCGGACGGATGCGCACATCCTCGTGAGCCGGTTCACGCTTAGGGGGGCCCTCAGCGCCGTCTCGTTCTCGTGGAAGACGAAGGGTTCGAGCTGCGTCCGTAGACGGCCCGCACCCTCGGCTGGCACAGGCTTCACTACAAGCGGTACAGCGGAGCCCAGGCGCAGGGTAAAGTCTGCGAGCTGGCCTTCTTCGAAAGTGGAGCACACGACGGTGTAAGTTCCCGTGTCGACGTAGTCCACACTAAGAAGCGCGGCGCCGAAGACGTACTGACCCGAATCAGCGAGGACATCCTTGACGGCAAGGGAGGGACCGACACGGTGGCCGTCGGCCCAGACAAGGTCGATGTGCAGCCTGATATCCTTGCTGTCCGAGGAGAGGAGGAGCGAGAGCGGGGTGGGCTGCCGGACGGTGATGCTGAACTGTGGGTTAGCGCCGTACATCGTCGAGCCCGAGTTGCCGCCTGCAGTGCGGCGCGTCCAGGCGCCCTTTGCTTCGGCGTAGTAGCGCATGCCATCCTCGGCGGAGCCGACGGCTAGGCGTTGGTTTGCGAAGAAGGAGAGGGTGAAGGTGCAAGACTGCAGGGGTAGCCCGTCGTGGACAGGCACGACCGTATATGCCCTTCCCTTCTTGGCTTTAAACTTGATAAGGGTCTGCGGCGAGTCGACGAAGGGCCCATTACAGACGGAGCCCGAGAGCATCTGTGCCCGCTTACCGCCGTTATCGAAGATGTAGAGGCTTATGAAGCCCATGATGCTATTCTCCACCTGCGGGGTGTCTGGGTCTCTCGAGCGCTGGCGGATCAATTTCATCTCTTCGTCCGTGAAATGGCGGGCGAGCAGGATCCAGACTTCACCGCCCTCTCCCGCAACCATAAAGAACTGGGGATTGTGTATTACCGTCGCAGACATGTCCTTCCTTGGAGACAGATCCCACACAAAGTGATGATCCTGCCTATGTGTGAAACGCGCTGGGTTCCAGTTTAGGTATATGGACTCGAAGTTCTGGGTTACGTCGGCAAGATTCATCCAGAATGTGCCGGTCTGGTCGTGGAGGTGCGCAGGCCCCTGCGATTGGGGTTCCGTACTGCTTGCGAGGCTGGTGGACCCTATCTCCTTCCAGATCTCACCTGATCTCCACGGATTTTTGACGAGTAACTGTCGGCTATTCGGGTCCGAATCCAACTCTAGTACAGCATAATCGTGCTCTCCCACCAGACCTGTTGCTTCCTCCTCCGTAGGCGAGATCCGGCCCGTCCCTAGAGTGACAATGACATTTCCCTGCGCAAATGCCTCGACAATGTAGTCCCATTCTTGATCCAAGTCAAGCGCATCACTAGAGCCCGTTAGAACGCATTTCACTTCTTCTATGACACTGGTCGGGCCAGGCTGGGTAGAAAGTGGGCACTGTTAGCATACCGTTGCAGGAACAGCTGCTCAGGTATCCATCCCGTGAGCACCCAAAGGTCGGTGCACGAATTGCTCCCGGGGAAGTCATAGCCGCCGCGAACCTTCAGGTATGCCTTTTCCATGAGGGCTGGCCAGATAACGGTGGGATTTCGTCTATCAGTGACGAACAGAGCCCGATCTGTGGCGGACGCAGGTAGGCGGTCGTCGATCTCTACTCTACGGAAGCAACCGTTGAAGTTCATGCGGAAGATATACTTGCCATTCTCTGGCGTAGTCAAACGATTCCCTTCCCTGTCAAATGGGAACATGATTTCCCTCAATAGCTGAATGTCGACTTCTGATTAGTGGCCCACAGATCAAGGCGCGAAAGCCGACCACGACTTACAGATCCTTCAGCCCGACAAAATAGCCTCATGGCTGAGCAGAGGCTCGCGACCACGGAACAATCAGCCGTGACATCCTGAACAAGGTCACTCCCAGTGGATATTTCTAGGCTGGGCTGATGCGGTGCATTTAACGGAGTGGTGGATGATTGGAACACGTCAGCTGGCCGCTTCCAGCCGGTAAAGACGTCAAGCTGCTCCTTGGACAGAGGGAGGGGCGTCTCATCACTGCACTCACTGTTAGACGAGACACCACGATATGAATGGTAATAGAGGCACATGGCACTTAAGAGAATTGGTACATACCTAAACGCCTGTTGGTTGGGTTTTAAGCTGAAGGCATCGGGCGAACAATGTGAATTTCTCCAAGGTAGGAACTTGTTCCCATGCAGTTTCGACGATTGGAACAAGGCCACCGTCTCACGAGGCGTTATTTCACGCGCCTGACTCGGGGGAATCTGCGGGCCATGCACCAGTAGTTTCAGATACTCCCCGAGCGTGACGATTTCCCCCAGCTTTTCCCCAAGTCGCCGGCGCTCTCTACGACTGCGTTCATCTTGGTATGCCTTCATATAGAGCTGGCCAGCCTGGATTGCGTGGTCCAAAGCATCCTTAGGGCCAGATCTAGGGATCAGCGACTCCTTTTCCTAAGCCTGATTGTCAGCAGCTGGCCTTGTCAGGTGGAAATAGACGGGACTATGCTATTAATACGGAAGCATAGCACAATCCATGGAGTCATATCTGATGTCGAGGTGTAAGAAAGAACTAGTCCTCTGGTCATACTCACAAAGGCTTGTCTTTCCACCAAGCTTCTTCCCTCCATGGTACTTGGCGGGCTAGGAGGAGGACAGCATTCCCCTCACGATAGAAATACGGGCATCGGGCCGGAGCCAAGCCAGAGGTGTCTGGCTGACGTCAGTAGGGCAGGCCAGTGTGCACCTTCAGCTGTGCGTACGCGGGGCGCGCAGTCTTCAGTCCGGCCTCAGCGGGCGGTCGTCAGGGCCAATGCGGGGTATTCGTGTTTTTACGTTGAGGTCGTCTTTGGGGTAGGGGCATGGGAGGCCAAGCTCGTGGGCTTTTGCTCATGTGGGATGAAATTGGTGGACATTATCCACCGTTTTGGCCCCAAAGACTGCCTGCCCGAATGGGATGCAACGAGGACGGTCGGCGTCCTGCTAAAGTGGGGACCAAGGTTGGGAGGGGCCCCGACAGACGATACCCACCGTTTAATTACAACAACTCGATACAGTTGTGCCCATGCTATTACCCATCACTTTCCCCAGCCTCCGCTCCTGCGTGGGCCGCCAACGACCGAGGTCCGTTGCCGGCTTACCCAAAAGGCAATGGCCGCTGCATTACCATATTGTACCTCTTTATATGGGGACCGCCGTCGACCCCCATGCGCCCCCGGCGGAGCTCGTTCCGGAGTTGAATTTCGTCATCTAAACTCAACAGAGTTCGAACGTTCTCTCTTCTCTCCTGTTTCACATCCTGTATTCTCCCCTGATCTCGGCTTGCAACGCGGGTTCTGCACGGTGTCCGGCGTTACACTTGGAGCCTGTGCTACATTAAGCTCTCGGCAATTCGGGGTGGACCTCACGTGCATCTACATCCGAGGTCTTCGGCGTCATCGCTCATATTTCAGACAGCCCTGAGCCCGTACAGAGCCCGACCAGCTAGTATTCCATACAATTTGGCTCTATCATGGCTTCCCAATCCAAGGCCAATGCCATGTCGCCGTGGGGCCGCGCGGCTGCTGGCGCCACTGGCGCCGTGCTCGCCAACGCGCTGGTGTACCCACTCGACATGTAAGTTTTGCTAGCCATCCATGACTTGACTTTCCTCATTGCTTACGCATGAATTTAGAGTAAAGACGAGGCTTCAAGTGCAAGTGAAGGAAGAGAAGGATGAAGAGAAAGGCGAGGACGATGAACCCCACTACGACTCGACCTGGGATGCCATGACCAAGATTGTTGCCGAGGACGGTCCTGCGGGGCTCTACGCGGGCATGGCCGGGTCTCTAATCGGGGTTGCTTCCACTAACTTTGCCTACTTTTACTGGTACTCCACGATCCGGACGCTGTACCTCAAGTCTGGCCGTGCGTCGGTCCCGCCGTCGACTCTAGCAGAGCTTGGCCTGGGGGCTGCTGCGGGGGCTGTCGCTCAGATCTTCACCATCCCCGTGGCCGTCGTCACCACCCGGCAGCAGACTCAGCGCAAGGGAGAGCGGAAGGGCATGATCGATACAGCCAAGGAGGTGATCCACGGACCGGACGGAGTTACGGGCCTCTGGAGGGGTCTCAAGGCGAGCCTGGTACTCGTCGTCAACCCGGCCATCACATACGGCGCCTATGAGCGTCTGAGGTCTGTTTTGTTCACCGGACGCAACACGCTGAAGCCGTGGGAAGCTTTCGGTATGTGTAGCAAGATCCTATAGAGCCACCTGGAGGACTTCGCTAACCTTCTTGGGACAATAGCCCTTGGGGCCATGTCCAAGGCGCTGGCGACGATCGCCACGCAGCCGCTTATTGTCGCAAAGGTCGGCCTCCAGTCTAAGCCGCCACGGTCTCGCAACGGGCGGCCGTTCAAGACTTTCGTCGAGGTGATGAAGTTCATCCTCAATAATGAAGGCCCCGCCGGCCTGTTCAAGGGCATCGGTCCTCAGATCTTCAAGGGCCTGCTCGTTCAAGGGATCCTCATGATGACCAAGGAGAGGTAAGCTCCTGTACCTGGGTACTAATAATCATCGAGAACATGCTGACATTGTACGAAGAATGGAACTCTTGTTCATACTCTTCCTCCGGTATCTCAAGGCCCTGCGCGCAAAGCAGCCGTCAGGTGATGCTGAGGGTATCGCGCTGAGGAAGGCTATCTCGTAGCCTAACAGCATGCTGAGCTCCAGAGCCCCCAACTTTTCATCTCGCAAACTTCCCTGTTTATCTTGGACAAACAATGGAATCATATGTAACGGACGGGTTGACATTAGAGGGTTGAATTAGACGTGTATTCTGTTTTAGTTAGTTTTGTCGCAATGCTTATAGGTCTTGATTCCGCGCCCCTCTTCCCCGATTCTTGAAGTGTCTTCAAGATGGCGTGCATTGCCCCCATTCGTGGTGAGCTTCAGACTTGGCGGCCGTGATACATCGAGACACCACGTGACTTCAACCGGCCTTCTAATGGCCAGCTGCGGTCGGCCGCCAGTCCACCCCGCTTCGCCAACTTCTGGCCTGTGTTAGGGCACCGCGGGAAATTTTCCGGCCCACACACGGCCTCCTTCAATTCCCGTGCTCAGCGAACTTCCCTTCTGGACTCTCTCCGTTGCAAGCCAACTTCCTTCATAACCGCCACGACAACCCTGGTCTTTCGAATTCGATTCGACACAATCATTCACAATGGCGAGTGAGTCGAGCCCGGATATCCTCGACACCGACGCGTAGCCTACTCACACCGTTGATAGAATCGAAGAACTCGTCTCAGCATAACCAGAGCAAGAAGGCCCACCGGAACGGGTAAGCGACGATGCGCCTCCCTTATTCCCTCAAGATATCAACGATTGTAGAGGGGACCGCTTGGAGGATGTGAAAGCTGACCAGGTGTTTGTCATTTGCAGTATCCACAAGCCTAAGACCCAGAGGTATCCCTCGCTCAAGGGTGTCGACCCCAAGTTCCGCCGCAACCATCGTCATGCTCTTCACGGGACGGCGAGGGCTCTGGTATGAGAACCCTTCCCCGGGCAAGATGTCCGATATAGGGGCTACGAAGCGTTCCGTGCTAACACCCCACACAGAAGGAACTGAGGGAGGGCAAGAGGGAGACGGCGTAAGGTGGGAACGAAGACGGGACGTCAACGCTTTCAATCAATACTATCCGCGAACCGCTACATCTTGCATCCGTTTCTGAACGAATACGACGAGAACTTTGAGGAGGGCCTGGGGAAACGTTCGAGGCGCATAGGCTGGACACATGGGAAGGAAGGCTGGTTTCGAGCCGGTTCTGGCGTATTATAGATACAGATGAGCTCAAGGCGGAACCGGAAATACCATGACTCTTTGACGGTCTGTCCAATGCACCATGTCCCGGGAGTGTCCGGAATATCATCGAAAGCAGTGATTATCCAGCCCGGCGGGGATCAACCTTGTGCCTATCAACCCAGGCGCCAACCTATAACGCGCGGAAGGCTGAGCAGGAAATCAGATGGGATGTGGTCAGCGCGGGAGGGAGCTTGAAACAAGATCGACGGCGGAAGGAATTGGCACACTCGTAAGCTTGTTTCTGTACTTGGCGGATTCGTAAACCGCAGTCGTCATCGCGTTTCGCCATGATCTGCTATGCTTTGCTGTAAAATTTGTATGATCTGTTGATTCTTGCGTAGTGTAACAGAGTCGGAGTTTAGCGGCAGAGGGCAGGGAAAAGCGGGATCAGAGCTGGGATATGGACCCGGTGGCCTTGGGCGATACGATCGAAGGTTGAAAACCAAACCAGGAGCGCCCGTTAGTGGCGTACTAAGGTCGTCGATGAACTTTGGTGGACCTATCTGGCGGAGTGACCTCGGGGTCTGGCTTCTCCCTGGTACAAGGAGGAGACCGGACCGGTCGCTCCTCTGTATAGTAGATGGAGGCCACGACTTCTTCATTTACATATAACTGTGTTCACCAACAGCTTGTCAAACGCCGAACAGCACCTAGTTCTCCACTGCGGGTGCACCAGTCGGGCGGCTTCAGGAGGGCTCCAAGCGCCCTGTAGCTGGGCCAGGCTGCACTCTGGGGCTCTCCTGAACCAATCGGCCGCTGGGCGCTGCACGAGGTACTTCGTATTCCAGTCAGCACCGACCCACGTTCTTCTCCGCTCTCACCCTTCTTTTCTTCCTCATCCCTTCTCTTGCTTCTGCTTCGTCCGTGCCCTCACCCGTCCGCATCATCTGCCTGGAAGCAGCAGGAACTGGATAATTCTCGTTCTCTTTTCCATCCAACATCCCTTCTTTCGGCTTTCAACTGCCAACCTGTGGTGTGGCTGTTGCGTTCGTTGCTAATCCAATACCCCTCTCCTGATCGCCCTACAGTTCCTATTTGCTCACCCCAATCTGCTGGGCAGCGCCTACCGGCGGGTCCTCCTCGTTTCTACTTTGGGATTTTCCGTGCCTCCTGGCGGGATTCCCGGCGCCCTTGTTTCAGCCAGCGACCCATCTCCATTCGGAACTCGTGCCTGACCCCGGCTCCAGTTTGACCTGGGCCCGAGCAAGGCTCTTTATTTTTTACACTCTCCCCTTCAACCTTTCCTCACCCATCGTTGAGACCCACGGCGCCATCGTCGATCCGTCGACAACAATACCACGCCACGCTGATCCCCAACGCAGGCCTGCTCACGAATTCGACAGGATCAAGGACCGAAAGGAGTGGCTTCCTGCCTCGCTAGCAGGTCACGATTCTCGTACCACCCCCCGTCCTCGACGTCTTCCCCTCCCACTCGATTACGAGTCCGACCGCTCCGGGGCTGATCCACGCTCGCTACTGTCCCGCTCTCCTGCTACCCCACGTGTGGCTCATCTTGGCCTTCGCTTTGGCGTGCTTGCTTCCTATCGACATTCCCGGCAATATCAACTGGGTCTGAAGAAAGAGTAAAGTTGCTTTTTTTACACGTACGAGTTGGAACACTACTCACGTGGGTTCTGAAAGACAGTTGTCAACTGTCGGCTCGCTCTCAACGATTGGGATAGCTTGTCTTCTGCTTTTTTGCAGTCGGATATACCTTCCCGTCACCTTCATTTCCGGGGCTTTCCTTTCGATAGACATCGAGCTGTAGTGTTAGCTATGCTCAACATGTCCGGCGCGCACGTCCCCGGCAATCGGAACAGCACCCCCGAGGTAAACACCTCTTCGTCCCTCCGCCCGCCTTCGTCTAGGCCCGTAGGCTCTAGCAACCTCCGCTCTTCCGCAGACATGTCTTCCCTCGCTGGCTCACATGCCTCGAGCAGGATCCGCCCTTCGTCCGACTTTTACGGGCAGGGCCAGCCTAGCCAAGCCCAAGGCAACTCTGAGACTGACCCCCAGGACAAGGCGGCCCAGCAGTGGCTTGCTGATATCGACCAGTACGAGACAACTCTGGAGGAAATGGCCGCCGCCACTCTCGATCAAGACTTCAAGGACGAGCTTAGCGCTATTGAACAATGGTTCCGGGTCTTGAGCGAGGCTGAGAGGACCGCGGCACTTTACGCCCTCCTGCAGCAGACGACACAGGTGCAGATTCGCTTCTTCATCCAGGTCCTGCAGCAGATGGGAAAGAACCACCCGATGTCCAGCGTTCTCTCCCCGGCAAACTTTGATAAAGGTTTGTTTCTTCGTTGTCCTCTCTGAGGATGCGTTCTCCGTTAAGCCGCGGATGCTAACTTGACATCCACTGTAGATCCCATGTCCAACCGTCTTAGCGATGCCATGGGCAAGTTGAACGTTGATTCGGCTCGCAACTCTATGGTCCGCCCCTCAAATGCTGGAAAGCGCCAGTCCGGTCTCGACCCCTCGACCATTAACGCCATGTTCCCGGACGCGGCGGCTGCCATCGCTACGGAGAAGGCCAAATTCACGCAGCAGACCGGAAACCCACCAGCGTCGAACCGTAACAGTACTGTCACCGGCGCGGCTGAGGCCTCCGAGTCTAGCACTCAGACGACGACATCCCCCTGGGGTACCTCCAACGCAGGAGATGCCTCCGGTCAGTCTAAGTCCGCGGCTTCCCACACGCCGATGGGACAGTTTGTTCAGCCTCAATCTGCCTCCGGTCTGCGGTCGCCTAGGCCACCCCAAATTACGGGCAACTCGAACATTCAGAGCACAACTCTCACGGCTCCCGATACCAACCCCGCGGATCTGCCTCTCTTGTCGCCGTATACTGCTGGAAGCGGCAACTGGGCGAGCATGGTCAACACTCCGATGGTTACGAACTTCCAACAGACAAATCCCAACAACCAAGCCGACATGGTTGCGAACGCTACGGCAATGAAGTTGGCGGCCCTGTCGACAGTCAACAACCGTTTTACCCTGGACGACGTGCGCAAGTACCGCAAGACGAAGCCGAACGAGGGTCAGGGCCAGGGCCAGGGACAGCATCCTCCGGGGTTGAATGCTAATCCTCAAGGCGTTAATCTACCGGGCGCCAACGTTGTTATGATCAACGAACATGGTCAGGTAGTTAGCCGTGATCAGATGCTTGCGCTCCAGGCGCAGCAGGGCATGGGAGGGCTCGGTGGGCAGCGTTCGCGGCCGAGCTCACCCGGTTTGCCAATCCAGCAAGGATTCCCCGGCCAGGGCGGCGCTGGTGGTGTGCCGTTTGCTTCGCCTCGCAACAATGGCTTCCTCAGCGCCTATGACGGCACGGGGCTGATGAACAATGGCATCCCCCCAGTCAATCTCAACCAGCTCGGAGTCCCGGTCCATGAAGGATATCACTCGGACCACTCGGACATGACACGCGGAAGGTCTCCACGGGGTCGTCGCGGGAACTCGAAGCCTCCGGAAGACCCTACCGATCCCACTCTGCTCCAGGACATTCCGGCATGGCTCCGAAGCCTGCGACTTCACAAGTACACGGATAATTTGAAGGACATGAAGTGGACCGAGTTGATCGAGCTCGACGACAAGGCACTAGAGGAACGTGGTGTCAATGCTCTCGGTGCCCGGAGAAAGATGCTTAAGGTGTTTGACCAGGTCAAGGGTACGTAGCCAAGCTCACGTCGAGAATTCGGGTTCGAGATGCTAATAAATGTGACAACAGAAGCCAAAGCGGACGGCAGGATTGGATAGACGGATCTCGGACATACATCTCTTCAGATTTGTCAACTTGATGTTGACGGGCCCTCTTGATGAGACGGCAACTCCTAGTCTTGCATAGCGATTTACTACACTCCCCCTGGATACTTGGGGGTCTTACATGTGAAACAACGACTCTGTTTTTGCGCCTCGACGCTTGTTAAGATTATATATGGCTGAGGGAAATCTCACTCTGGACGCGAGAAGGGAAAAAAACGAAGCGGTAGGGCGGTAGGACTTGTGTTGGTGGAAGGAGTATGGGATGTATTCGAATTTTCTTGTTCCGGCTGTATCCCCGCAGCCGTTGGCTTCGTAAAACTGCGACTCTGGGATCTTCTGCACACATTTGAGAGTTTACGATCGTGGTAATAGAGAACGATGAATAAGATGGCTGGCTGTATAAAAGGGCAATTTCTTCTTGTTCATGGATCTGGAGGAGCGTCAGTAGTCTGGACGCATGAGTCAAGACAAAGCTTATTCCCCTCTCATATGGCTTAATACGTGTAAGTTGCGAGTAAGAGATTGTATGTTCCCTGGACTGTCTCAGTTGGCACTCAGTATCGTGAGACGACAAGCTAGGTCGCTTAGTCATCACTTCACCTGGATGAGCTCCTCTATGAATTTCTTTGAGAAGCTCACTGAGCAGTTATCCTTATCGTGACATATTCCTCATTCAGAAAAACGAACTTCAACTCTTCGTCTTATGCTGTTTCAGACTTCCACCCCAATCACCAGCTCTGGTGGCGAGCGATGATTTTCCCGCTGCAACGCCATAAAACGGACAGTTACGCCACCATCCATCGTCCAGCGCGATTCGATTAGCGACCACCAACATGGCTGGGGAGTCCATGCAGAGCCTCGGACTTCTAGAGTCGGAGCATAATGGAGTCCCTGACGTTCATATTGATCCAAGCCTGACAGCCGAGCCCACTACTGACAACTACGCTGCACTGTATGTCTTGACCTCTCTCGGACGTTGCCCCGCCAGCTCACTAACGAACGCCCAGGCAAGATGATGAGATGGATGACGCCGACTCTGATGTTGAGGACTTGGAACAGGACATCGAGAAGCTCAACGTGTCCGTCAGGGCCTTCCTAGCCTCCCACCACGGCGTCCCACAGGCCCCCGCCGCACCAGGCCCTTCAGCGCGACCCACGCCCCGCAACGTCCGGAAGACTGCCGAGCCGCGCGGCGACATCAAGGCGCGGCTTTTCCGCGCGAACCGCGCGTTCATGTTGGGAGAACTTCAGGAAGCGAAGGAGCTCATCTTCGACGTGATCCGCATCAACGCCGAGACCCACCAGGCCTGGACCACACTATCGTCCATCTTCCGCGAAGAGGGCCATATGGACAAGGCTCTGATGTCCATGGTCTACGCCGCGCACCTGCTGAAGGAGGTACAGGTGTGGCTCAGATGCGCCAACTTTGCGCTCGAGGTCGCGGAGGAGCACCCGGAGGTGGACCTCAACACCGCGCGCATGTGCTACGCCGCCGCCGTTAACACCGACTCCAAGAACACGGACGCGAGGCTGGGGAGGGCGATGGTATGTCAACGTCTGGGCCACGCGTCGGTCGCGGTGGGTGACTACAGGTTTGTTCTGGCGAAACGGCCGCTGGACCTCGACATCATTCGGAAGCTGGCGGAGGCGTGCATGGACACAAAGGACGTGGCAAAGGCGGCGGGGTCGGCCATCAGTGCCTACGACACACTATTCCGCCATATGGATGTGTATTCCGATGCGGGGGAGGCGCCGCAGATCTCTTGGTATGACGTTGGGATCTACTCCGAGCTCCTTGCGTATTCAGATAGGCCCAGGGATGCCATCTTGCAGCTCAAGGCCCTGTCGCGGCGGCTGCTTGGGAGGCGGGAGGAAACGTTCTGGGACCAGTGGCAGGAGGATGATCGGGAGTTTGATGAGGATGAGTCGAGGCGCGTGGAGGTTAACGAGTACCATCGTATTTCTGTCGATCATATGGCATATGGCCTAGGGCTGCCGAAGGACCTCCGTGTCCGGCTGGCCATCTATCGCCTGACCGCGGGCGATACAAGGGAAGCATTGGTAGGTGTATCTATGAGGTGTCTACAGCGTTGCCACTAACTTGCGATAGAACCACCTCCAGTGCATCAACCCAGCAAACCCCCAGGTAGCACCAGGACTTCCCGCCTTCTCCTTCCTGATACGCGACCTAGCAGGCCACCTCTTCGACCACGAGCTCATCAACGAAGCGCTAATCTACTATGAGTTCCTCCGCTCTGTCCCCGAGGAGTCTGACGGCGATATCCTACTCCAAATCGGACGATGCCACCTTGCAAAGGGCAACTCCTCAGGGGCGGAGGAGTCCTTCCTCGCGGCTATCGATGTCGACGCCGACAGCATTGATGCGCGTGTGGAGCTCGCGAACCTGTACTCCACAGCGCACGAGGACGAAGAGGCGCTGATTCTCGTGACGGAGGCCATGACACTGCAGCAGGCACAGGCGGGCAAGGGTAGCAGGAGCGGGAGACTCTCGAGCAGGCTCAGGGGTGTGTCGGGAAGGCTGCCCTCAGGAGTGATACCTAGAAGGTACCGCCCCAAGAGGCTCGTCGACCCGGCGCGCAGGCGGCAGGAGGAGGTAGACCGCGCGCGGCGGCTGTCGACTCAGTTTGTGCATGTGCAGGAGTTGAAGGCGAGGATCCGGGATGGAGACGAGTCGGCGATTCCGGCGTGGATGGCGGCGGCCAAGGAGCTTATCGACGACTTTCGGTCGTACCGCAAGTTCTATTCTTGGGACAATTACCTCAAGTTTCTGGGGAGGTCGAATGACGGGGTGCAGATCCACCAGCCGGGAGAGGAGTCAGGTCTAGACGCAATCAGGCAGCGCTTGTCCAAGGGTGTGTAATTTCCCGAAGTCCCATTCATACGCGTGTATGCGCTAACGATATCCGCAGCTATTATCCCACCGCAGGGCGCAGAGGGCCAAGAAGGCCCCAGCCGGCCGGACTTCAAGGAGTACCAGGGAATCTCGTTCGGGAACTGGCTCGACCTCTTCATCGACTACGCCATCAGCCTAGCGGCAGAGGGTCAGTACGACGAGGCATACCGGGTATGCGAGGCGGCGAAGGACTCGACGGTGTTTACTGTCAGCGAGGATAACACGTTCTTTATCTACATTGCCTGGGGTGGTAGGTGCCTTCCCTACAATATTCATACCACGTCTAGACCGGAGCCTGACAGAAGAAGCCTGTGCAATCTACGCGAGCGACGAAGAGACGTGCGTCTCCGTCGCCCGGCAGATCATGCGCGACCACATCCTCTCATCAGACTCCTTCCGCCTCTTCTCGCTCCTGTGCCGCCTCTGCCAGTCGTCCATATCGTGGTACAGCTCCGGTCCTGCGCAGAAGTTCGTGCTGCGGCAGATCAGGGCTATGGACGCGAGCGTAATGAACGGGCGCGGCGGGCAGCTCGACGCGGGGCCCCTTATGCTTTACGGGCATATCTTGTTCACCTCGACCAGCTACGTTTACGCCATTCGTATGTTCATACCATGCCCGCTCCCCTTTCCAACTTGAGATGTGAAACTAAACATGGCTCAAAAAGACTACTTCCTGCGTGCCCTGGCCCTCGACCCCGACAACCCGGTGATAACTCTCTCCTTGGGCCTCGGTTACATCCACTACGGTCTCAAGCGCCAGTCCGTAAACCGCCAGTACCTCATCCTCCAGGGCCTCTCCTTCCTGCAGCAGCATGCCGCCTCACTCCCGCCCGAGCGCTCCGACGAGGCGAACTACACCATGGGGCGCACGTTCCAGCTCCTTGGCCTACAGGACCTTGCCCTACGGTATTACAGGCGGGTGGGCGCGCTGCCAGAAGGGGGTGAGGGGGCGGGTGATAGGGGAGGTGCGAAGGAGGATGGGGAGAGGGTTATTAGGCTTGCGGCGGCATATAATTCGTATGTGTCGTATGTTATGAGCGGGGATTTGGAGGCCGCGAGAGGGGTTGTGGGACGGCTCGTGTTGTAAGATAGGTTGGGGGATTGGGGGGAGAAGGGAATCAGGCGTTAAGGTTATATACCCTTTTGGCTCAATGGATTTCGCCATCTGCTTTTACCCCTTTGTCGTTGATAGAAGTTACAGGTGACACTCACTCTGGACAGGTCTCAGTGCCTTGTTTCTCGGCCTAAGTATAGTATCTCACAAAGACAGGACATATTCTCACTCATATTATCAATGAACCATAACCGAAAGAACTTTTGAATTCCCGTTCTCGTAACCTCATTCTAACAAAACACATCCCCTTCTCCCCTCATCTGCTGTGTCACCTTTCCACCAACCTCGTAACACCTCTTTCCGACGTTATCCTCAGACAACCGTAACCACCTCTCCCATCTATTACCACCCTTCTCCCCTTTTTTTCTTTCCCCAGGGCATGAATCATATATGCATAACCACCAAAAAAAAAAAAAAAAAAGACCACAAAAGAACGTGAAGAAAAGCACGATCCCGAACCCTAAACCCAGCGCTATGCAGCTAAAAGCAATGCGTGGCAAAAAGAATAAAGACGAACCAAAAAACAAACACCATCTCGGACCTGGAAATAAGTCTCAAACAAAGAGGAAGGACACACAAAAACCACAGGGTGTAAAAACCGTACTCATACATGTACATTATTCTCTTAAAGGGAAAGTCCTTGCTTCTCCCTTAGCTAACCGTCATGACCTGCAACCTCTTTCCCATGGCAGCAGACGACGCCGTATCCATGGACGACGCGCGACTGAGAACGGAGTTGTTACTCCGGCTATGAGGCAGCCTCCGGGACGGACTGGACGGCGGCTCGTGGAACACCCGTGTAAACGCCGGGCTCCCGTCGTGCCTCGCCGTCCGCGCGGGGCTCGGCGCGATGGCGTCCGCCCTGCGGATGACGTCCGAGAGGAGGTCGCGCAAGTCGCTCGCCCTCTTCACGAGGGCTTTGAGGCTTGCGGTGTCAAAGTGCACCTTGCCGATCTGCGGAGGCGCCGGCGTGGAGGGGGCGTGATGGTGGTGGTGGTGGTGGTGGTGGTGGTGCATGGCGTCCATCACCGTCTTGACGATTCCCGTCACGTCCTCGCCGTGGCCGCCGATGACTCTATTCTCCGGCGTGCGGGGCCTGTCGGACACTGGCGCATCGTTCGGGAGGGGCCACGCGTTTCCGCCGCCAAAGATGTCGTCGTCAGGCGAGAAGACGGAGCGCCGACGCGGAGAGGGCCTCTCGCGCACAACACCCGTCTTGGAGATGTTGATATCCGCAAAGTCGAAGGCATCCTCGGATCGAGCCAGCGAAACGGCGTCAAACCCGTCGTCGACGTACTTGTCGCTAACATCCGCCGGGATTTCCACCCCAGGTGGGGACGAAGTCCCCGCGACAGTATCCATCATGTCATCTTCATCTGGCGACGCAAGGGCGATTATGCCCTCGGCCTCCTTCCAGAGGCTCGCATGGGACCCGCCCAGAATATCCATTTCCCGTCCGTGCCTGCAGAGCCGCTTTAGGTCGTTAACCAATAGGGAGAGCTCGCGTATCTGCCCCGAGTGTGCCTTGACGCTGGACTGAGACGCTTGAATCGGCTCGGGGACGACAAAGCTGCGACACGAATCCTTGCCAGACGCTTCCATGGCTGGCAGCGCTTCTTCCTCGAATTCGAAGTCGTCTCCCCAGTCCTCGCTCACTCCCTTGTTTCCAAGCCCCCAGGTTCCGAACTTCGTAGTTGGCGGTTTCGAATTCTCGGACTGTTCGTTCACGACCGGTACACTCTGGCTTCGCACGTGGGCAGCAGTGGGACCCTTCCTCGTAGCAGCCCTACCGCCCCGAATATCAATGTCCTGCTTGCCGTGCACCGTAATCGGTCGAGGCCCATAGGCTTCCCCGTCCGACTTGTCGTGAACCACCGGCTCGCTCCAGTCAAAGAGGTTGCTGAGGGGCCGCTCCGTAGTTATCGAGGACCTGCCGTCCGAGTGGCCGTTGCCGCTGATATTGGCGAGGGCAGCTCGGATGTTGGGGTGAACCCGCCTCATGTTCGCCGAGCTAGCCTGGGACGGGGGAGAAAGCCGACTGGTGAGTACATTATCCGCGTCTATTCCATCTTCCTGTTGGCTGCCGTCATCTTTGGTCCAGTCCTCGTCATCCGACTCGTCGTCCATCGACGGACGGCCAGCTATTGTGTCCACTAATGAGTAGTGGCCAGTCGTATCGGTCCTCGCCAGCTGGTCATTCCGGTGAATAGTAGCCGGCTCCTGTAAAGCATCTACTCCATGCGTGAGCCGTACAGGCGTCAGAGCCGTCTCATCGTCCTCCTCCATGATCCGGCCGTGGTCACCGTCCCAATTCTTAATCATCACTTCCTGGATAGAGAGGCGCTTGCCTTTTGAGAGACCGCCCGTGCTAGGTGGTGACTCGTCAAACATAGATTCGAGCGGCGTATCAGACGCACGAACTCGCATGGAACCCATTGTACGTAACGAGTCAAAGACCGTGTCGCTCTTGAAATCCGTGTCATCCCCGGAAGTGAAATCTCGACCATCGAAATCGGAGCTGTTGAGGGTCAATGACCGGCGGGTGCGGGATAGGCTGGGAGGGGCCATGGAACTGGAGGCTTGCGAGCTACCCGATGGCTGATGAGGTCGGATTCCGGATTGCGGAGACGCGGTTGCCGGCGGCGTGGCCGTATCAAGCTTGGACAAATCGATGCTGAAAGCGGAGAGGCGCGAGATGGGCGGTAGAGGTGAAGAGGTGTTTCGGTTCTTGGGAGGAAACTGCACAGCATGCCCCGTCCCATTAGGGGCGTCGTCTGCAGATTTTCCATCCGACATCGAAGGCATCTTCTCCGGTACGCTCTTGTCCTGTGGCACCTTGTCGCCTGGATTGGGAGCCGACACGTGCCGCTTCCCTCCCTTCGTCGTTTCAGATCCCCGTTTCGGTCGGCGGAGGCTGCCCGACTTCCTAGGGATCCAATTTCCCGGTGATGAAAAGGTCATTGAGATTGAGCGTTTCGTTCGCCTCGAGGGGGTGTCCTCCAGCGCGGAGGGTGAGCATTCACTGGAATGCCCCGGGGGCGAGGAGTTTGAGACAGGGCTCTCTTCCACGGGTTGGGCTTCTCGCACTGGCGCAGCGGGGTTGACGGTGCGAGGTTGCGTCAGGTATACCGGCTTTTCTGTCTTATCGCCTGGTGAGATTCTCTTGAGCAGACCTCCAGAGCCCTCGGTGGCCCGTGCTGCGATGCCTCGGACGCTAATCCTTATGGAGTGAGAGTGGAAGAAAGAAGTCCATCCAGAAGGCAAGTCACTCCGAGGCTGGTCTCGCTCCTGTTCGATGCTCTCAAGCGGCTCGAAGGGACGCGGTGGCTCTCGCTCGAAAGAATGTTTTGGGGCAAGGCCGGGTGAAGGAAGAGGGCTAGACACTATGTGGGATTGCTGTAGCGTGGCGGATCTTTGATGACTCGTGGCCGGGCGACGTAGGCTCGGCAGGTGGGTTTTCGCCCGTCGTCTTGTTCCGTGATCGGTATAGTTGGCGTGGGCGGAAGGGGGCGGTCGTTTCACTAACTTGTTGGGAGGAAGACTATGAGGAGTCGAGCCATCAGACGGAAGAATAGGTGCGGATGAGCCGTGAGAGAACAGTGACGGGGACTCGGGCCCAATGCTTGACCGTGTGCTCCCAGACTGCGAGAGAGGCCGGATGGAGAGGCGCCTTATCCACGAGCCATTGGACGAGATCGAGTCTCGGGGGTTCTCGGGAATGGGGTGAGTTGTCGAGTCGGCGGGTCGGTTCCAGGACTGGCGCCTGGAGTGACCCCTTTGGCTGCCGAATTGGGAGGAGAGCGGCCGGTATGTGCTGGGAGAAAGAGAGAATTGGTGTGGCAGGGTGCTGTAGGGCTTATCGTCGTGGCCGGCAAGACGCGAAGTGCCGGGTCGGGAGGATTGGGGCGTGCTGGGGAATGGAGGGTAGTGCAGCCCTTGACGGTTATCTATCGTAGACCTTCTCTTGTACGAGAGCGATCGATCGGGGGTCGAGATCGAGTCCGGGGGCTGACTGAATACAAGACCGGCGGCCGCAGCAGCGACTGCAGTACCAGTTCCAACAAGCTGTAGGTGAACTACGTGTTAGCAACTTGCAGATAGGATGATGCAAGGGCCGTAGTGAGAGTCCAGGTGCTCTGATGAATCAAAAGTAAGGGAGGATAGGACGGCCGATTGCCCATCAGCGCAGTCTCCGTTCTTACGAGCATGCCGGACAATGACAACATCCCGAGAAAAGCAGAGATGGCCCAGGAGGGAAGCACGGAATGCTTGGCGCAGCAACCACGATCGAGTACAGGGTTCCGGGTAGGCGCATCAAGCAAACGGGTTCGCGCTGCTGATCGGAGCTCGGCTGGCGGGAAAATCCACGGAAATCAAACGCCGCCTCAAAAACGAGACGGAAAGAGGAGCACAACCCAAAGTCGGGGTGAGGGCCCGGGGGGGAGGACTCACACTTGGAACGGTATGCATCTTCGCTGAAGGGTCGTCGTTCTACTCTGCGAGGGAGCAGAAGGAGACCATGTGCGCGATGGGAAAGGGACTGAGGGGAGCTGCTCTCTCAGGAGTGCAAGGAATACGCATCCTCTTCCTCCCTCTCTCAGGACATTATCGTTTCGTTATGTCTCCAGGCTTTTCCGAGACCTAAGTGTTGAAAAAAGAGAACAAAAAAAGAACGAAGAGAAATGCGCGTTTCGGCTGTCGACGTGCGTGTGGTCGACCAGAAGGGGATCCCGCGGCAACGAGAAACAACACTTTCAAGTAACAGAGAAATGAGAAATGCGGCCCCAGCTTTTTTTTCTCCTTCTCCGTTCCTTGCCCCGTCGAAGATTCTGAATGGACCCGGTGGGGATGGCGCCCGAAGAGCTCCCGATCTCGAAGGCAGCAGGGACAACCCACGGATAAGGAAAAGTGAAGGGGGGAAAAGAAGAGGAATGGGGAGGAGGAAGTCTGGCTCCGGGGTGGGAAAACCGAATTGGAAAATAATAAGGGCCCGTATTACTTGGAAGGAACCGAGCGGATGAGGGAAACACGGTTAGAGGCAGATGCACGAATGTATTGCTGGGACTGGGATGTTGCTGCGGCGCGAAGGGAAAGCGAGAGAGGGGCGTGTGTTGGGTTCGAGGCACGCGGTACCATTTGCCCAGTGGGACCTGTGCGAATTTGGCCCCTGAACTCCCCAGCATAAACGTGCTGGGGTTCAGTCTATCCGTACGCTCTGAACCACCGGCTAGACGGAATTACAGCACTATTTCTGCGGGGCTCGGCGCTGTGACCTTGCATCCAGTGGTGACCCGGCGCCCCAAACAATTTCCATCTCTCCAGTGTCTGGGTTTCGAAGGATTCGAGTCCATCTGAACCGAGATACAGCTGAAATCGTGCTCACGGCTGAACTACAGGCGGGGCCCGACTAGTTCCAGATCCAGATCGTCGAGGACTGGGATCGCGTCTCAACCTGGACGCGTTCCATTCGACGTGAAAGGGCACAGAGGTGATAGGCTACACGGACACGGAAGGGCAGAGAGCGAGCGTGAGGAGCGCTCATCCCACGAAACAATGCAGCGGATGCTCTGGATGGCAGACCTCTCGCCTGCCACTTCATCAATGCACAGCACACGACCACCTCTGGTTCACCCAGGAGTTTCCCAAAAGCAACCTCGCGGCAGGCGCTCCGGGGCGGGTACCCCGCTGCGCAATCCGATTTTATGCGGGCCATTTGATTGCAAGCAGCAGGGGCCGGCCCCAGTCCTCGAAAACTGGTTGGTCCAGCGCGCGTCGAGACATTGCGTCAGGGCGGCCCCCCTTACGTGCAGGGCCCGCCCGCCAACCCTATTCCAGCGTGGCAACCGTCGCAACCAGACGAAGAAGAGTCCACCGCGTAAATTTGACGCAGACGGTCCCAGCCAGTCAGCGTCCGCGAGCCGGATGCGTCTCTCTCGGACGCCACCGCAGGCGCCGTTAAACCGCAAGCTCCCCCAGATCGAGAATCATGTAAGGCGGGCACAGCATGCTGTCTTGGATTCCACTGGGCGAGAGCCTCCCCGACACGAGAGTCGGAAAGGGGCCCATTGGGCGTCGGCGAGTTTGAGGCAATTGACCCTCGTCCCTCTTCAGGTCTGTCGCCTTGGCCGATGACCGAATTATATGCGGGTGTCAGATTCCCATTTCCACAGGTCCCACCAAAACCCGCTGATGGGAGATGAAGAGACGCACTGCTAGCAGAGACAATAGCTTTTTCCCGCCCACTCGGCGTCATGGCCTTTTATTTTATTTTATTTTATTTTTTCTTCTTCTTCTTCTTAGTTCGGGGACGCGGCGCCGGGCCGATCTCTGTCTCGATCGACCTGCTTCGCCCGCAAACTTTGGTTATTCTTTTCTCTCTGACCACCCCCTCCCTCCTAGCGGGATTCCTCGCTAAAACATTAGGGCCGCCCGGCGTGCCGGGAGACCTTCCCGGAATAGCAAGTTCAGATGGGACGTAGGCTTAGACGTTACGGGGCAGCTTGCGAGCTTGAGAGCTGAAAGGTTGCTTTGTATTACGCTACGTCGCCACTCCGGATTTGCCGTACTCCATGTATTTTGTTTGGGAATTAAGCGCCGAGGGTTGGAAAACCGGGACCCAAACCAAGGCGGAGATAAGACTCTGTCGAGGACAGGGAAATTGAAGCCCACCCAGCGCTTCCTCCGAGCTTCTGTGGAGCCTCCAGGAAGAAACATGTCACCTTGCACAGCTGGGCTGCACCGTACCGGAAGAGAGAGAGAGAGAGAGGCCAAGGAGAAGCTCATTAACGCTCGGTACCCAAATTACCACATGGAGACCCGAGCTCAGAGAAAGAGGACCGCTGATTTCCGGGAGGACCAGGATAGGGCGGGACAGCTTACAGTACGGTACAGAATTACAGGACAAGGATTCCCATTGCCCCCCCCCCCCCCCCCCCGGGGCCCGTGGAAACTCGGGATTCTCTTCGTCCGCCAATCCCCCGATAGCGAGTTTTCAGTTCTTTTCCGGTAGGCATCCCGGCTTCCGTATATGCAGACATGTCACAGGCTTTAATTTTGGCTTGCAGCGAGCTCATATCAGTGGAGCCGGCGGAGCCTTTACTTTTGGGACTGTAAGAGCGGTGCGAATTTTGGCAGCCTCTGCGTTACCCGTCAAAATATATGGAGCAAGGGAGTACGGCATCCGGGTGCCTACCTTATGTAGGCCAATTGCATGGAGGTCGAGGCTCTGTGCGTCGTACAAGACGCTGTCGTCAAATGCAGCCTGGGGGCGCTGTATAATGACGCTATGTACGAGGAGCTGACCACGGCATATCAAAGGGCCACCACAGAGGCTCTGCGAGCTATATCGCAACGTGATTTGTGATTTTTTTTTGTGGGAAGCATTGAAAGCATTCCGTAGTTTCCAGCTCCGGTCTGCTGGTTCGACCGCCGGGCCGCGGCCTCCAATGCGGCCACTTCGGTGACCTATGATCGCGAACCGCCTTTCCTGCGTTTTCCCCAAAAATAAACAAACAGGGAAACCACCCTCTCACTGCGGACGAAACCCCATTCGAAGCACCCGCGGAATGCTTCTGCCGAAAACAGGCGTCGGCTTCGCCACCCAGCCTCGGCGGGGCCTCCCGCTTTACCCCTCCATGTATGACACCGCGGAGAGAGAAGAGGAAGCGGGCCTGGGTTCTAGCTTCGCCCGCCTTGGGAACCAGGAGCTACCTTTTGGCTTTTCCCCCCGGGCTCGGTGAGAGGAGGGCTGGGCTTTACTTGCTTCCGTCCCTGCTTTGGGTGTGGATCAGGTGCGCGGTATGTTATTGCAGCGGATGCGGTAGATATCGCGCAGCGGCCCCCTCGGTGCGTTCGGTGGGTCGGGCTGCTTACACGGATCACACGGTACCTGCGTTGAGAGTCCCGTTTTCTAGCCGAGTCTTCCTCCCAATTTGCAGCGTCCATCCGCTGCTCCGGTAGCGTAGATTCTACCTTAATGACCCCTCCTCCTGTCCCATCTCAATCCTAGGAAGGTTTCCTCAACCGACACGGCCGTGAAGGTCTTTGTTAACAAGGCCACCTCCCTTCGTCCCATCCTCGCGTAGCTCCCGCCGGAAACGACCCGAACATCTGACGCCCGCAACACCCCGTTGCACCAGATCTGTACACCGGGTACACCCACTTCCCCCTTCCCTCCCCCCGAGATTCCCAGACGCGGGCTTCGCAGCCCGTGTTTGCAGCCGTGATACGCGAGGAGGGGGGGGCAGGTCGCATAAGGCAGCCCTTCCCGCTGGCACCTCACGCATGAGACACCCCCCCGGGGAGCTTTCGCGGGGTGAAGATAAATAAATAGAAGGAAGGCCTGCTTTTAGGCCTCATCAACGCAGCCTTTGAAGGTAAAGGCGAGCTCAGCTGTCTTTCCTGTCATCTGGGGAAGGAGAGGCGAAAGCTGGATGGAGGGGGGCCACCTCCCGCGTTAGAATATCTGCTTCCCTGTTGGCTGGCTTAATGACAATCGTCCAGGGGACAAATTGCATCCTGCCACGAAGCGTCCACCTCGTTTGGCACCCGAGCGGCTGGGTTCGGCTGCTGTCCAATCTGGTGGTTGGATGACGTCCCCCCTTCTCTCTCCTCTCTAGCCTTCCCGAAGGTAATAAGTGACGGCTGTGCTCCCCGTGTTGCTGTGTACGCCAGCGTCCCGCATACGGATACAACCCGTCAAGTTTGACCCGGGGGGTAAAGGGGCCTCGATCTGGCGTGAAAGTATCTCTTTTCGGGAGTCTCTCGCCCCTTCAATAACATGAGTTGCTCTCTCACAGGGCTCCAGTGGTGCCACCGTATCACGGCGCTAATGCTCTCTCTTACTCCCAGATACTTGTACATGTTACTATTCCGATGTTGACGGAACTAACACCTTATCCCTCTCAGCTGTGACATTCCCCAATATACTGTCTTGTCTCAAGGCACATGGATGCGTGCGGCGCCGCTCCGCCCGTGGCTTCCCACATCCTTTATATTAACCGTCAACGCCACGATTCGACGAAGAATGCCGCTTCCGACTCCACGGTGATGCGAAATGGAATGGACAGAGCCATATGAACTCGCTCGCTTCTGCTGGCGTTCTACTCCGCCTCGAAGGGACTTTTCTCTCGTCGAGCAAAAAAAAAAAAAAAGAACAATTCAAAATCCGGCTCCGCTTCGCCCCTTAATTCACTTATAGAGACAATATTATAAGACAGCTTAAGGACAAGGAAGTTCAGCCAGAACAGATCTCAGACCCTTGACCTGGCGCGGGCTTTTCATCCAAGCCAACCAAAGCTGGTTCTCCTCCAGACGGGAACATATTATTGAGCGCAGTGTTATTGCCATCCTCCCTCCTTTCGGGTGCAGAATAGCATGACGGACACCCGCTGAGAGCCGCAATCCCAATGTCCCTCATCCCGAATCGCCCAGGATTGGGAACCAACTGCAATATTCACGGAACCAAACCCCTCCCCGTAGCCCCACCCTGGGAATGGTGAATCGATCGAACCCAGCCACCTTTCCCCCTCACCTCCCGTTCTAGAACCCGCAATCGCCGTCCCTGCCCGTCGCCGCTTTCGTACAAGCAGCCAGCCACGGCGAGCGGCGCCCGCGTCCCGCCTTGGAGTTAGAAGTGGGCGAATTGGGTTTTGGGAAGAACGCCACCTCCAGCTGGTGGCGGGGGTTTGTCGCGTACGGGGCCGTCGATCCTCGTGTTGGGGCCGGCCATCGAGGTTCAGTCAAGGGCGATGGCGGTGGATAGTGACGCGGGCCGGCTCTTAGTTGCACGTGTCGGAAGTGCTGAGGCCTGTAACTGCCCCCCTGTGACCCCGCCCCCACCGCAGCCGGCGTTCGAAATCACACCCGAATGCCCTTCCCCGAGATATCGTGAATATTTGCGAGTACGCACCGAGGGAATGCTACGGACAACAGCCCCACGGGCCCGGATGCCGACGGCCACCTGCTTCCCCCGCTTTAGAACCAGCCCCGTGTTTTCCCCGTCCGGGTCCGGATGACCCTCGCTCCTCATCGTCCCGAACCAGATACAACTGAGGCCGACGCCGATTGGGTGGGATGTGACAAAAGATTAAAAAAAAGGAAAAAAAAAAGACCACCGCCATGTCCGCACGGACGAACCGGACGCGGCTCGCCGGCGGGGTTCTTGCTTCTCAGTTCTCCCTTGCTTCAACATGCCGAAAGGCGAGGGCGAACAAGTTCGTACTCGGGTGCTCTTGGCCCATCACATCATATGTCGATATGTCCACTTTTCCATGGGTCCGAGGGCGTCACGCCAACGTATATTCCCCCGATTGCCTGCAGCAAGCTATAGGACATCTTGCAACTCCTCTGACATTCTTTGAAGCGTGCTCCGCCCCCTCCCCTTCCCTCCCGCCGGGGGCCCCCAGGAAAAGCTCATCCTCTTCTTTTCCCTGTTTCTGACCCTCAGTACTTTGCCGGGGCTAAATGGCCGAGAGTGGAGATAATGGGCGGCTCCCGGCAGTGGGTTTTCATAAATCCAAGGCACCGGCCGGCTCGTGTCGGGATGGACGAATGATCCCCCTGGGCGGGCGCCCATGTCGACTCCCTCCTCGGAGTGTGAGACATGTTCGGTTGTTAGCTGCTTCTGACTGTGGAGGGAATATCCTGGCTCGCGCTCCTGGTACTTGCTCACGGGTTTTGTCTCAACCTGGGAGGAGCGAGACATATGAGCCACGCCCACGCCCACGGCATCTCCTTGTAGTATTATACTACCGTATGTCGCCTGTCCAGCCGGCCCGAGCAACATCGGCCCCACTCACCCATTGAACGGACTGTCCCTCTCCTCTTCTCACAACTCACCTACAGAGTTGAAAAAATTGTGTATATATATGTATGTATATATAATAAAGAAAAAAAAAACACCTGCTAGGACGACGTGCTCACCCCTTTCCCACAGTTCCCACATATTTGGAACCGGGAGACGCACTGCAACCCCGCGTCGAGCTAAATACAACGATGGTGTTTCGCCGGCCCCAAAATAGGCTCTGCGGTGCGACTTGGTGTTGGGAAACCTCCCTCTCCCCGCCCACCACTCTCCGGCCAATTCCAATGCGTCAGCGTCCTCTTCCGGGTGGACGGCTGTCAGGACAGGCCAGTCGCGAGCGAGAAGCTGACAGCTCGGATCCTAATACGACATGCTTTACTGTACAAAGTAGTGGGGTCATCAACGTTCCAAGGAGTGGATTTCTACGCGTTATCCCCCAATCGCCGTTCTTCCCGTCTCCTTGAAGCAATCACGCGAGAAAGGTCCGTGGCGAGAGCGCGAAGCCAAGGAATCCCCCTTGGGCCTCCCCCTCCCCCCTCCCCCTTCGGTGAGGGTTCTCCGCAAACGCGAACTGGCTCTCCCCAATAACACGCCAAAGAGGCGCTATCGGCACCAGGCGAGCCGGCCTAAGTGGGCCCATAAGCCCCCCTCCGATCCCAGGCCCCAAACCGCGACCCGACCACCCCGCCCGGCAGCCTGGCTAAAATGGAGCTGTGGAGCTTCGTTCGAAGGCTCCAGCTCCAGGTAGAGTGGCGAGCGTGGTATCGAAAGCGCATTGGGCCGTCACCGTACGATTACGGCACGAAAGATCGTGGCGATGTAAGACGTGAGGAATATGTCAAGAGCGAGCGAGCGAGATCGGCTCGCGGAGATATTCGCCAAAGGGAAGAGGGGGGCTGGTTAACTCGAGAAGGACGGGAGAGACTTATCCTCCCGAGTCCTGGGTCTGTCTGCCGGCCTTGAATCCTGTTTCCACAGTAGATTTCCCATTCGGGAGCTCAGGCACGCGTTCGCCATGTGGGACAGACATGCCGTATACTGCAAAGGGAAGAAGCTAGCCCACAGATCTGCACTTCTCGTGTATTTCGCGTCCCGCTTATGCTCCTGTCTTTACTTCGTGCCGCCTCGTTCCGGGTTTCAGGGCAGAAGGATGTCGGTTCGTTCCCAAAGGTTAGGGGGGCGGGGGGCC